>JABUQX010074593.1:20000-32195 GCA_015478945.1 Trachelipus rathkii | reverse complement strand
ATTATATATATATATTTAATATATATATAAATATATATATATATATATATATTGTTATATATAATATAGTATATTATATATATATATATGATAATATATATATATATATATATATAATTATATATTAATATATATATATATATAGTATAATTTTCAAAACATATATAATATATATATAGTATATATATATATATATATATATATATATATATATTATATACATATATATATACATATGATATATTAATATATATATATATATATATATATATATATATTATATACTATATATATTATATTATAATATTATATTATATAGTATATATATATATATAGATATATACATAGACTATATATATATATATATATATATATATATATATAATATATAAAATATATGTATATTATATGTAATATATATATATATATATATATATATATATATATATATATATATGAGAGAATAAATTTTACCTTTTAATCTATTTATTTATTTTAATAATGACAAAAAGTGACGCATGGATCAGAAAATAGAGCTTCTGAAAATTCTTAGCTGAATTGGTATATATCTTTTGCCCCTGAAGGACAATAAATTTACATTTTTGTAGTAAATTAAGTGTTTTTCTTCTTATGTTTTATTAATTACTCCCGATTTATTTATTTTTTCTTTTTTGTTGTATATTAAGTGTTTTTCTTATGATATATAAATCACTCCAAATTTTCTCAAAATTATTCCCAATAGCTATTAAATTAATTAAAAAGACCATATAAGGACTTATTTCCAATTGTGTTGTATACTGCGTTAATATCTTTTGCCCCGTCAGAAATGTCTAATGTTGAAAATTTTTTGTTTCTTTGTGTGCACAATTTTGAACACGCCTTTTGCAAAAAAGAATGATTTTATATATTTTATATCATACAGTGGTGTACGATAATTATTAAATACAGCAGGTGAGTTTAATGATGGAAAGAAGTGAAGTTGCTTTCATTATATTAGCCGGAAATCTTTGGATGAGAATAAAATTGTTGTAGGGATGTTGAATGCTTTGAGAGAATTATTATTGAGAAAATAACAACTTTGAGAATAACATTTATGAATTTATGAATATGGAAAGTAACAAAGAAAATTTTAAGTCGTTATTCATTGATATGCAAAAAAACTAAAATGAACTTTACATTATAGTGTGATAAATATCTTTGATAAATATCACGAGCCAAGTAACAAAATTCCTTCTAATGGCTGTTTTGGCAAGGATAAGGAATAAAATAACACCGCTAACTTCTAAAGAATATAAAATAATCTTAAGGGTGAAGGCACAAGGAACAAGAAAAATCAAATTTGTCTTGAGAATGCTTGAAGGGAGAAAGATCTGTAGAAAATGGATGGGACCTCTTTCTGCTTTTAATTGATTATAAATACGCTTTCGACAGAGTAAGATACAGGAATTTGATTGAAAATATTAGAAAGTATGGAATCAGATGGGAATAATTTGAGGATACATAAGAAAAACTGGTATTGCAAACAGAAAATAAGTGTTAAAAAAGAAGCTTATGAATCAAAATGGCAATGAATTCAGGAAGATGTCCGATAAGGTTTTGTGATGTCGGACATTTTTTCAACTTGTATAGTAAACTTATAATGAAAGAATTGAACAACTTGGATGAAATAAGAATAAGTGAGCAAAATAATAAGCAAATTATATTTGTTTTGCTGATGATGCTGTACTTGTGACCGATTCTGAAGGGAAACATTAGTGCTTACTGGATGTGTTAGTTTGAAGTCTGTGAGTTGAAAAACAGGAAAAATAAGGTAGACAAAAGATGAAGTCATTGTTATGTCAATGAGGGTTGGAAGCCCTAGGGTTAACATTTCAGCAGAGAGAAGTATGATAAAACAGGTCAGCAAATTTATCTTTCTGTGAAGTTTGATTAATTCGGATAGAAGAATGTGGGCATGAAATTAAGAGAAGGGTGGATGAAATAAAGAATGTTTTAAGCAAGGTAAGGAATCTAGTAATAAACAGAAAGATTTCAGTGAACACAATGAGAGAGAGAGAGAGAAAGAAAGAAAGAGAGAGAGAGAAGAGAGAGGAGAGAAGAGAGGAGAGAGAGAGAGAGAGAGAGAGAGAGAGAAGAGATTTTATTAAAGTACACATCTTACGGGCATGACTCTATTCCAGGAAGGGAATTTCTCTTGGTTTATTTCCCTTTTATACCTGGGATCCGGATAGGGTCGAACCCGGCCCTTGCCAGCGACTCTGTCGCCTACCGATGAGCAGTTATATAATAATATAATAATATATATATATATTATATATATAATATATAATAATATATATTTATATTATATAGTATATATATATAATTAATATATATATATATATAATATATAACAACAGGATATATATATTATAATATATATATATAATATTATATATATATACAGTATATATATATATATATATATATTATATATATATATATATATATAGTATATATATATTAGTTATATATATATATTTATATATATATATAAATATATAATAATATATATATATATATATATTATATATTATTAAAATGTTCTACTGCAAAGATGTGGAAATATTTTGTTTGATTCGCCGGAATAAATTTCGAAAAAACAAAGTTAAATTAAATTTAAATATGTTCTCAGTTGCAATAAAGATATTATTGCACTCTGTATTAATTAATTCTATATATCCATGGAGATTCTCTTCCTAAAAAGAGTCAAAAATATTGAAGTAATGACTGTATTAAACATTAATATATAATATATATTATATAATAATATATATATAATAGATATATTATATATATATATAATATATACTATATATAATATAATATATATATATATATTATATTATATATTATATAATATTATAAATCTATATATATATATATATTTAACATATATATATATATTATATATATAATATATATTAATATATATATATATAGATATTAATATATAATAATATATAATATATATATAATATAATATATATATATATATATATATATATAATACATATATATATATATATAATATAGATATATATATATAATATTAAATATATATATAATAAAAGATATATATATATATAATATATATATATATATATATATATATATATATATATATATAATATATATAGGCATATATTATATATATATATATATATATAAATATATATATATAATATATATTATATATATTATATATATATATTTAGTATATAAATATATATATTATTAATATATCATAGTTCTTCTTTTAACTCTTAATAATTGCGATTATTATGCGATATTTAATATATATATAATAGTATATATATATATTAATATATATTATATATAACCTTATAATATAATTATATATATATATATATATATAATATATATAATATATTATATATCTATATATATATAATATATAATAGTATATATATATATACATGGGCGCCGGCAGGATGAAATCTAAGGGGGGGCAGCTTTAAATTTTTTTAGAGCTTATATTATATATATATATATATAATATGGATATATATATAATATATATATTAATATATTATTATATATATATAGTATTATATATATATATATATATATATATATTATATATATTATATTATATATATATATATATATAATATTAATGTATATATATATATATATAGTATAATATATATATATAATAAATATATAATATATATATATATATATTTATATATATATTATATATTATATATATATATATTAATATATATATATATTATATATATATATATATTATATATAAATAAGGAAAGGAGACAGAAATTAGAAACATTTGTATTTATAATTAAATGATTAATATTTAAAAAAAAATTATTTTATTAAAACAAAAGAATATCAAATACAATATGCAGGAAAATTCACAATATAGAGCAGTTGCAAAATTGATATTATTAAAAATAATTTCCTTGGGTTCAACGCAAATTTATCAACTACTGTTTGAATAAAATAATCATAATTGTCAAAAAAACAAATTTTCTGTGTACACTCATCATAGCCAGTCCGTTTAACCTGTCGTCTTCCATAGTACTTCGCAGCCAAGTCTTGATCCTTCGCAGAGTACTGAAGAGTTCTACTGTACTGGTTGGTGATGGCTGGGCGATTAGTATCATCAAAGCCTTTTTCTTCGACGGAAAGAAAGGTTCAGTCTCCTTAAAGACTTGGGAGAAAGATCTTTTAGGTCTTCACTACTCAGTTTCTTGTCCCTTCCAAATTTTGTACCAAAGTTCTAGCTCTTTTTCTATGCCTTTTAAGTGTAAAAACTATAAAATGAAGCTGTCTTTCCTTTAACTCATCGATTTTTATGAGTAGCATGTGGAAGGATTAGATATGTTCACTGCATAAGCAGGTGTATTGCAGTAGAAAACCGTAATTCCAAAAAAAGAGGTAAGAATCCAGATACGGAGTATTAAGGATATTCTCAGAACTCCGTGGATTGTTGCTGGATGGTGGCTCGGGTGCTGCCTACCAAATATCCGTGGTATATTCAGATCAAGGTCCAGTTGGCTCGCGATTTGATTACTTCTTTTAACACGTTCATCGGTGATTTATTCTTCATCTTCGATGGCTCTAACCATTCCACATATAGGTTAATGTGCTGCGAGGTCTTGACGTTATCCAAGGTCTCTGGATTGGAGAGCATTCAACGGCTCTAACATCGCGGTACTTCGCGATTCAAAAATCATAGCCATGATGAATGACGACTTACATGCCGCTGAATGCAACTCAAAAGCGCTTTTTCTTGTGCCGATTCTTTCAGATTGAAAGGAATTTCTAATGCGTATCATTCGTACAAAGTGCTCCTTAAACACTCTGATGCACTTATGTTGTTCAGACCATCTGGTCTGGCATAGGCTTGGGATGTTTGGCATTAATTTTCTTCTCAAGACCGACTCGCGAAAAAACGTAATAATGTCCTTTATAGTTCATAAAGTATTGCGAATTTCTGGTATTGTGTTCAAATCATTACTACTAGATTTTGTTTGCGTGAAAAGCAATGAAAGAACAATGCTTTTTTTATACTTTTTCCGCAATATTGCTTGGTTAACTCCTTCTTTGACAGACATCGTAGAACAGCCATCGAAACCCAAGCCCACGCAATTCTCGGGATCGGGATCCAGTTCTTCGGTCGTGACAAAATCGTCAATGGCTTTCGCAATGGTTTTGCTTCAAGCGCTTTCAGTTTACAAGCCAATAAATTTCCTCTTGACTTCATCGGACGTCTTTGTCGAAAACTAGCGCAACCCTATGGATAATTGTCCTTTCAAAAATATCAGCGGTTTCATCTGAGTAAGCTATACGCGCACACTTCCTTTACCCTTATTAACGATGCTTTCCTTTATAGTAGTACCACATAGAGAAATGATCTCATTCTGAATCTGAACTGATTGGTATGTGGCATTTTTCTTCCCCTTTTCAAAATGGTTTTTTAATGACTGATCTCCGGTATCTATTCGTAAGGAGTGATATTTTGTTATTTTCTTCTATGATTTCTAGAATGCTGGTTAATTTGGATGTCTACGGCACATCCTGTAGGAACAAGCTTGAAGCTTCAACAGGCAGTTTTAGCCACTCTGTGTTTGTGTACGTGCCCTTACAACGCGATGAACTCTTTATTATTAGTGAATGTCTTATATTAAATAGCTAGGACTCCTCTGACCGAACTTTAATTTGGTGGAAATAAATTACAAAACTTGCAAAATGCTCCCTTTAGACGCCTGGAATATGTCAGCCAAGGTGAATATGTCTCCAACCATTCATAATTGAATTTCTTTTGGTGGGTAGCATCTTCCAAAAAATTATAGGTCTTAGGTGGAATCCAACACTCTTTCAGTAACTGTTTCTTTTCTCAGTCGAAATCATAGATGAATGTCCAACGTATCTACCAATGTCATTTTCGTGATTCATCTATTGAAACGCTAGCTCCGAAATCTGGACCATATTGACTCGTCGAGGTGCTGGGCCTGGGTGTGGGTTCTTCATCATGCGAAATATGCGAAGTAGGAGGGATTGCCTCTTGTGTAGTCTTAGTTGACTTATTGGTATCTTCTTCGTTTTCACCGCTACCATTTCCATTTTTATCTGAGTTCTTCCTTTTCAAATTTACTGCAAACAATAATACATATATTATATATATTATATATATATATAATATATAATATATTATATATATATATAAGTATATATATTAAATATATATATATATATATATAGTATATATTATAATATATAATATATATATATATATATATATATATATATAATATATATTATATATATATATATATATATATATAATAGTTACTGCTACTGTAAATCTCTGCCACATATGGTCATAGGCTAATAATTTACTAACATTCAAAGATGTTACAGAAAATATTAAAAGTAGCAGCAAACTTATGTTGAAAACCACTAATTTCTGTGTTGTAATGAAAAAATAGTTTTTTAAAATGACGCTCACCGGAGCTGGGAAGTGTATCATTGTTACCAAAATCCTTACTTTTTAAAAGTAATACCACAAAATTTATGATAATATTTAAAGTTAAAACGTAACGTACAAGGAAATCTCCTAATATCCATGATCTGATGAAATTGAAAAATAACTTTACACTGAGGCGGTGTTGAATTATAGAGTGGCGTCACGGAGTGATAATTTCAATGCTACTTTGAACCTTAAACACTTAATAAAGAATTGAGAATCCGGCTGAACACAAAATCTAGAATTTATATATACATATCAACATTAAAAAAACATAGATGGAATAACAACACAGTTCTTATCAACAAATTAAAAGAGCATATAAAATGAGTGAGAAGACCTCGTATCGGCAAGAGAAATGTGAGAAAATGACGATTGCAACTAGCCTTCGCCATATACTCATATATATATATATATATATATATATATATATATATATATATATAAATATACGAATAAAATATTATTAATATCTATTATAGACATAATATATATATATATATATATTAGATTAATTATATATATAATATATAATTAGATATATATATACGGGTTTTCATAAAGATCATCCGATTTGAAAAGAGTTTATTATGAAAACTATTGAACATAGAAATCTGCAATTAAGTTTATGTTACAATACTAAGCATAAATATTTTTCCCATACCAAATCAAAGGTACTCAATATGTCCACCATTGGATGCACGGCATATGTCCGTACGGTAGTCAAACTCGTCCCAAACCTTTGCGAGCATGCCTGCATCCACTGCTTCCACGTCTGCTGTTATGCGTATCTTCAGTTCGGTTAATGTAGCTGGTGAAATACGCAGATACGCATAAGAAGATACGCATAACAGCAGCCGTGGAAGCAGTGGATGCAGACATACTCGCATGCAGACATGCTCGTATATATAAAGGATTGGGATGAGTTTGACTACTGTACAGACATATGCCGTGCATCCAATGGTGGACATATTGAGTACCTTTGATTTGGTATGGGAAAAATATTTATGCTTAGTATTGTAACCAGGGTTGTGGAGTCGGAGTCGGAGTCGTCGGATGTCAATTAGTTTTCATTAATAAACTCTTTTCAAAATCGGGATTGATTCTTTATGAAACCACCCTGTAATATATATATATAATAATATATAAATATATATATATATATTATATAATATATTATATATATAATTATTATATATATATTATATATATGATTATATATATATATATATATTATTATATAATAATAATATATAGATATATTATAATATATATATATATATATATAATATATATTATATATATGATATATATATATATGATATGATAGCGTAAAACGTACTTAACTGCCCACCCGAAAAAGCCATGAAACAAAAAAAATCGCAGGTGGACTCGCGTAAGATAAAACACTTCTAGGGGCAGGCTGCCCCGCCCCCCCCTGACGACGCCCATGTATATATATATTAAATATTATATATATATATAGTATATAAATATATATAATATATATTATACATATATATATATATATATAATATATATATATATATATATATTATATATATATAATAATTATATATATAAATGTATATTAATTATTATTATTATTATATATTATTATTATTATATTATTATTATTATATTATTATTATTATTATATATTATTATTATATTATTATTCATTATTATATATTACTTATTAAAGTATAGTTTCTGATAATAATTGTTGAAAGTAGTAGCAAGGGGATATGCTCGTGTCCATATTTGGACCACGCCTGACCTTGAGCCGAACTTGACCTTTTTTTGGCTTACCTTTTTTGGGGCAACCTGATTTTTTCAAGCCAAATTTTTAACCTGACCTTGACCTTTTTGGGCCTTGACTTTTTTGGACCTTGACCTTTTTTGGCCGTTGACCTTTTTTTGGCAACCCATTTTTTGGCACCCCTTAATTTGGTTGGCCAAACCCTTTGGTCTTTCATGGGTCATTTTGGCCCACGCTAATTTTTGGCCTTGTGCTTTTTTGCCTTGACCTATTTGAAGGCCCCTTCGTAGAAGGGCTTTGCCAGACGGATGCGAAAGCATCCGTCGTACGTGTCCCGCCCCCTATTTTGGCCCCCCTTGTCTTCCATGGGTCAATTTTGGCCCACGCTAAGTTTTTGCCTTAGTAGCTTTGATGTCTTACCTTGATTTCTGACCTTGTATCCTGACTGATACCATTCTGACCTGATACCGTATCAAGGTTCTGGACCGCATCCTTAGCTTGAGCCCCCACTCTACACCTCTCTGCACACACACCACACACACACACACACACACACAACACCACACACACACCACACACACGCAATTTGAGACCCAAATTTTTCGGTCAACCCTTTTGTATTCCAGGGTACAATTTTGGCCCTTGTAGATTTTTTGTACCTTTTAGCTTTTTGATGACGCATCTTGATGACATCCGTTATATTGATGGTTCATCTTTGGAAACGGTTCAGACATTTTGATGGTTATCTTTTGATGCTCCAGCATTTATTGATGACTCAACTTTGAGGACGTCATCTTGTTGGCATCTATATTTGATGGATTCAGCTTTATTTATGGTTCAGCTTTGACGGTTCAACTTTGATGTTTCCCATCAACCTAAGGAGTATCTAGGAGGTGTTCTATGAGTATTCTATGAGAGCCAGGTGAGTGCCAAGTGAGTGCCAATGGGTGCCAAGTGAGTGCCACATAGTGCCACATGTGCCAACTGAGTGCCACTTTTTTCAAGCCTTTTTTAGCCTCCCCTGAGCCTAAATAGCCACTAATCATGGGCATCTACCCCTAGGTTATAAGGTATGAGGAATCGATTGGTGTATATTACAAGTTGCTAGGATGCTTCCTAGTATGAGTTAGTCTTTTTCTAACACTTATAGCCTATATATATATATATATATATATATATATATATATATATATATATATTATATATATTATTATATATATATATATATTATATATATATATTATATATATAATATATATATATATATATATATATATATATATATTATATATATAATAATATATTATATATTAATATATATATATATTATTATATATTATATATATTTATATTACTACACACACACACACACACACACACGCACACACACACACAGATACACACATCTACACCTCACCATAGACACTTATACACACTTACACTTACCCTTAGACACTTACACTCGCCCCACACCTACACACACACACATAGACACTTACACTATGGCACTTATACACACTATGTCACTTATACACACATACACTATGACACTTATACACACATTCACTATGACACTTATAAGCACTTACACTCTCCATAGACACTTACACTAGCCCATATACACTTACACTCACACTCACCATAGACACTTACACTTACATACATACACACTATGACACTTATAAGCACTTACACAGCCATAACCACTACACTAGCCCATATACACTTACACTCACACACAATACTACGACACTCACACACTCGATATTTTGATTCCTCACTTTGCATGCTCAGCATTGTGCCTCAGCATATGCCTCAGCATTAAGGCCCAACTTGTGATGGCTCAATTTTGAGGCTCAACTTTGATACCCAGCTTTGATGTCATCTTTTGATACTCATCTTTGATAACGTCAATCTTTGCCCACTATATTTGATGATTTCATCTTTGATGACGTCATCTTTGTCCGTTCATCTTTGATGACGTCATCTTTGTCTGTTCATCTTTGATGACTCAGATTTATTGATAGTTCAGTACATTTTGATGGTTCCCAATCACCGTAAGAAGCAGGGCGCAGCATGCGCCCTCCGCGCACCCACAGGAGCACCCCGACGCGTTCCCGCGTTCCCACCCGCCGCGTGCGCCCGCAGGCGCAATATTTCCGCGTACCCGCCCGCCACGTGCGCCCGCAGGCGCAATATTTCCGCGTACCCGCCCGCCGCGTGCGCCCGCAGGCGCAATATTTCCGCGTACCCGCCGCCGCGTGCGCCCGCAGGCGCAATATTCCCGCGCGAACGAAAATAGTTGTGATATCAATGTAAACTATTCAAAAAATTTCTTTTCAAATATACTATGATTCATACTTAAACATTTTTTTTATTAAAAACATATACTTTACATCCCTTAAAGCGGTAAAACAGTAAATCAATAACTCAATGGCCTAGCATCAGAGGGAATAGTAAGGCTTTGTTTTACTGCTTTACTGCTTTAACTCATGTTTTACTGCTTTACCTCATATATTTATTAACATTACATACCTTAAAGCAGTAAATCAGTAAATCAATAGAGGTGTTACCTAGCAACAAAGGGATTAGTATGCTTTTGTTTTACTGCTTTACTGCTTTAACTCATGTTTTACTGCTTTAACTCATATGTTTTACTGCTTTAACTCATATATTTATTAACATTACATACCTTAAAGCAGTAAATCAGTAAATCAATAGAGGTGTACCTAACAACAAAAGGGATGAGTATGCTTTTGTTTTACTTGCTTTACTGCTGTAACTCATGTTTTACTGTTTAACTCATATGTTTACTGCTTTAACTCATATATTTTATTAAATTACATACCTTAAGCAGTAAATCAGTAAATCAATAGAAGTGTTACATAGCAACAAGGGATTAGTATGCTTGTTTTACGGCTTTACTGCTTTAACTCATATTTTACTGCTTTAACTCTTTATATCATTTATCATGTTTTACATACCCTTAAACAGTAAATCCGTAAATCAATAGAGGTTTACATAGCAACAAGGGGATTAGTATGCTTGTGTTTTACTGCTTTACTGCTTAACATATGTTTTAGCTTTACTGTTTAACTCAATGTTTTACTGCTTTAACTCACATGTTTTACTGCTTTAACTCATGTATTTATTAACATTGTGTTTTTTATTTTGTTTTAATACTTTTTTATTTTTTTTATTTTATTTTATTTTATTATTTTTTTGTATTTATTTTTTGATTATTCTTTATTTTTATATTATTTTTAATATTATGGTTTGTGTTATTTGGTTCATGCCTATTGTTATTAGCATTTTTAACACAGACACAACACACACACACACACACACAACACACACACCACACCTACACCTACACACAACATAGACATACACCTACACCTACACACACACACACACACACACTTACACTCGCCCATAGACCCACCCGTTTAAACATATCAATAAGTTCTTTTTGATGAACATAACGTAAATTTATAAAAACATTTAGTGTTTAATTGAAATACTACATTTTATACTATCGAATTATAACTAAAATTATTTTATTCCGGTTCTTTATGCTTCTATAATAAATCAGATTATTGTTGTTGGCCAAAGAATTTATTAATAACTTTAATACTTTTTTTTAATAATTTTATAAATATCAACGTTTTAAAAAATTTTTACTAAAATGTGTTATGAAATTTAGTTAAAAAACATATATTGACGTACCTTAAGCCAATAAAGCAGTAAATCAGTAAGTAAGCCCTAGCATCCCTCTACACCAAGCTATGCCACGTTTTGTTCTATCGACTTACTGCTTCATCATCTTTAGTCATGTAATAAGTATAAAATAGCAAAATAAGTTCTTCTTCTGCTA
>JABUQX010074593.1:0-7500 GCA_015478945.1 Trachelipus rathkii | reverse complement strand
TAGCGTTATACTGTATATAAGGAGTGTTTTTTTCATGATTTTAATCATTATACGACCAGAGTTCACAGCATGCAAGTGCATTTCCTTCATCCTTCTAGCCGGACTGTTTGTAAGAGCCAATTGGACCTCTTCTCTTAATGAACCCCTTACCCAGATTAGCGTACGTGAGTCCAATTCATCAGTGTTAATCCCATCCATTCAATTACCAATACTGATGTTCCTGCCAGAGTTCAATATTTCCTAGGGTATTTCTGATCAATATCTAACGATCCATCTAATGTGTTTATTATATGTAAAAACGAAATTGAGCTAAAACCTGATGGTACAGATCCTCCTTATGGCGACGACCACACCAGGTCTTTTACGTAATCCAAATTTCCTGGCTATAACATGCTTCAACCAGGATTGAGTCGTAATTCTTAACGAAACTTCAACTAGGTGCGTCAGCGGCCAATTACCCTTTATAGAAGTTAAAATTGTTAAATTATCAGGAATACTATGCTAAAACAATTCATCTCCAATCATGTGGTTCTATAGTTTCAAAGGACGAGGCTGCACATATAGGTGAAGCCGGCAAAAGTCATAAATGAACACTATGAATTTTAAAGGACGTTCTAAATGGTGATATATTCTCTCAAGAGCGCCTTAATTCTGACATCTGTAGATACTAGAATCCGTTGTTAACCCGGTCAAAATCTTAATTGCTCTTAAAATAAAATAAATAAACACGGCCTTGCTACGGCTGTATGTCCCAGTAAACCTGTTTCAATTGTTAGAGGCTATCTGTATGTTAGAAAAGTGAAATTATCACCACAGAGACATTTGGAAATTGAAAAGTCGCTTTTGAATACTACAGAAAAGTACCTTATTAAGAGAGTGGAAACCAAGTTATTTAATTTTATTCATGGATTATCGAGTATCAATATCCCTAACAATGTGAACGGTAATTTACCACAGAAAGTAATAATATGGATTGTTGAACATGAAGCCAATCAGGGAATTATAAAAAGTCACCCTATAAATTCGCACCTTTTGGAATTAGGGGTATCAGTTTGCATGTGAATGGACAACCTTACGGCCATGACTATGAAATTTATACAAGGAACACAATCTCTCTGCTCGCGCCCTTTTTACGACTTACTAGCCAATACTGTATCATGCAATGATAGCGGGACAGGTATAGATCCTAAAGAATACGCAGTAGAAATTAGTAAATTTATTATGCACTTATATCGCACCGTCGGACCTTTCAGCTTGTAACGCCTATCATTTAAACATTTTGAGAAAGGGGACATTAGGGCTAAGTCTCTCCTTTGGAGTAAGTCTACAATTACCCATCACTGTAGTGGTTTATCTTGAGCATCCTCAACTCATTGAAATTGACAGAGTGCGCAAGGTACTTTTGAATTATTAAAGATGAATAAAAACTGTTTAAAATGAACCGCGCTTGTAAGGCAGTGTTCACCATTACATGAAGTATACTCTGTGGAACTGGAGAGAGGATACCTGCTTCTATTCAATATATCGCCTCGTAACATCACCTCAGGAGGGACACTGGATTTCTGTTTATAGGGAGAAATATGATACTGTTCACGTAATTGATTCTCTGAACTTAAAATTTATATTGAATAATCCTTATATATCGTCATTTTTTAAAATTAATGTTTATAATTATATAAAAACTATGTCTTACAATGTTCAACCTTTATATTCTAATTTATCGAAGCTATTATATTTATTTCTATTATATGCTTGTTTTTAAATAAGTTATGTTTTAATGAACTTGTATATATATTTGATGCTAAAAATTTGTATGTCAATGACTATATAGTTTCTAATTATGTAATAAATGCTTTAAAATGAAAAATTATTACTACCCTTAATCTGTATATATATAGGTATATATATATATATATATAACATCATATAATATATATATATATATATATATATATATGGTATATATATATATATATATATATAATATATTATATAATATATATATATTATATATATATATATATATATATAATATTTATATATATCTATATATATATATAGTATATATATATATATATATATACTATATATAATATATATATATATATATATATATTCATATATATAGTAGTATATATAAATATATAATATATATATATATATAATATAGTAATATATATATATATCTACCTCTTTTCCCCAAGACTGGGGGTAAGGATGCGTGTTATTGCATGCGGAAAAGAAAGGAAGATAGAAGAATATGACAGAAAGTCGAAAACAAAGCCCAGAACCTTACGAACCCCTCTGTGACCATTAATTAGTGAGAACTTCTCACAGACAGAAAATCCACCCTAGAGCGTCATGGGACCGCGACGGACCCTTACTATGGTAAAATCGCCACTGTAAGGGTGATCCCTTGGGCCCAGTGGGCCACAAAACCTACCCCCATACAAAACCCTGGCCATTCACTCCTATTAGCACTTCAATTCTCGCCTCTGCCAAACGCACATTTCTCTCCTTCAGACATTTCTTTACTGACTAAATTCACTTTTTCTTCGGTCTTCCGCCGGTCGGTTCCCACACACCGCCACTATAACAGTCCGCTTAACCAAGCGGACTATATTCATCCTTTCCACATGCAAACCAAATCACAAAAAAATTAACTGTCATTAATTCTCTCATTTACCGCTTTCTTCACACCACACAGCTCTCTAAATATGTTCATTTCATCATTTTATCATTCTTCTCAACCTAGCGAGTGCCCCTAAGATTGTTCCATCTGGAACACATTGAACTTTAGATCATATACTTCTTATTAAAGAGAAATGAGTTCTCGCACTATCAATAAACAGGTAAACAATCAAAACCCTCATGTAAGGACCCTAGCTCACTCGAAGATTAGTCCCTGTACATTCACCAACGATTTAATTGCACAACATCACCTTCCTACCATTTTCAACTACTGTTCTTACTACCACTCGTTGCAATCATCAGTTTCCTCTCATCCAACACATAACCTTAATATTTAAACTCCAGACAGTTGTTCCGGCTGCTCCTCGTTCTAGCATTAACTTCACAAATGGAGGCCTGGTTCTCACTCACAACCATCGAACTTACTCTTATCTCGTTTTACTTTCAACCCCCTTTTTACACACCCTGCCAAGCTCCTCTACCAATCCTCGCAAACTCTCTTCAGATTCACCACACAAACCAAATCATCGCATATAATAGTAGGGCACCCTGACCACTCGTCCATTCTCCAATGCATTCTAACACCATTTCATGCCACCCCCATCTCTAATTCTTTCATAACCCCATCCATATACAAAATTGAATAACCAAGGGAGACATTAACACAACCCTGTCTCACTCCGATATTAATACTAAACCAATCACCATTGACACCATTATTCTTACACACGCTTCAATCATCATACATAGTTTTGATTCCATTCAGGAGAGCCTACCACCAACACATATATCCTAACATCTGCTATAGAGCTTCCTTTAACCCTATCATACGCCTGTTGGAAATCCCATAAACCTTAAATACAATTTATTCTTCTTCTTCCTTATTTTCTCAACATTTGTTTCAATGTAAAGATTTGATCTACACATCCTCTACCACTCCTAAACGCAGCCTTGTTCTTCACCAATCAAGCCTTCAGTCACTCGAATGCACTTTTCGACCAATAACACCAGCATATATCTTCCTACAGTAGCTCAATAAACTGAATTCGCCTATGAATTCTACATTCCCTTATCACCACTGTACCTTAATATAAGGGTACTATTTACTGCTCTTCTCCAATCCCTCGGACCTATACCTCCGATAAACGCTTTATACACCAACTTCAAATCCAAGTTCAATCACCGATCTCCCTCCCGGTTCTGATCATTTCACCAGTGAATTTCATCTATACCTGGCAGATTTACCATTCTTCTACTTTCTCACTCTACCTATTACACCCTCCTTGCCAATAACCTCATTCCCAAAATACCTATTCCTTCTTGCACCATCAAAACCCATACACATTCACAAATCACTCTCATTACTACCAATATATTCAGATTTTTGAAGTGTTCTTTCCACACTACCCTCACATCCATTTCATCAGTTACGAAAGCACCTTCCCTTAACATTATTTTAAGCAGATTCCCCTTATTCTCATTTTTAATTTTTAATCAGTTACAAAAACACCATCCCAATTCATTATCTAAGCAGGTTCCCCTACTCTCATTCTTAACCTTTCGCTCTTCCTTCCAGAAAGGTTTCCTATTCCTTTTGTCAGTCCCCATTCATCCTTCTTCCAAACTGTTCATTTACTTTTTCTTTCCTCCTACGTATGCAACTTTTAGTTTTCCCTTTTTTCTCCTTATGTAATTCCAAACACCTTTCTTTTGAAACCTCATCATTAGCTTTTAGTACCCTTTCAACTACAACTTATTTTTACTTTTAACCGCTTTCATCACCTCTTCATTCAACCACTCACTGTTAACATTCTTACTTCCTACTTTAAAACATCCACATACTTCTCTTGCACTGCTAACAAAGTCTTCCTTCATTTGAGTCCAGATTTGTTCAGTTTCATGTTGTTCACATTCAACTGATTTATTTGCAAGAGCTCTTTAAATACTTTCTCTTATTAATTGTCTCTTTAACTTCTTCACTCGTTAATTCTTTCCACTTTTTTCCTTATGACTTTCCTCTCCATCCAAGCCTCCACTAACTTAATTTTGCATAAAGAACATAATGATCCGATAATGCTATCCCTAACCCCCTCACTGATCTAACATCTATCACATACTTCAACATCTTCTTCACCAACACAAAATCAATCATAATTTTCACTTCGATACCATCTCTACCTACACCAACTCTAGTATACTTATGGATAATCTGTGTTTAAAAAAGTATTACTTACACAAATACTTCTTTCCTCACAGAAATCAATCACCCATTTCTCCATTCTCATCTTTTCTCCGACACCCCAAAACCACCTGTTATACCATCCCTTTTTTGATCACCTATCCATACATTCAGGGCCCCAACACAGCCAATCTGAAAGCTCCTCTCACCCATTCCAAAACATTCATTCAGATTATCCCAAAAAATCCTAGCTCTCTTCAACGTTTCCCTCAGATGGACCATACGTCACAACCACACATACTTTAACCCTTTTCAAACTTAAAATTTAACATTAGAATTCTAGGACTCACACACACACAAAGTCTACCATAGCTTTCTACCACAAGTTCACTCATCAAATTTGCAACTCCTTCTCTCCCCTCTGATTCCCTTTCCACGCCAGCACCACCAAGCATTTCACCACCACACCACTCATTTTCACCGTTTCCTTTCATCTTTTTGTTTCAGTCACAGCGAGCAAATCAATTTTGCCCTTTTTTAAATACATCCATCACCTCTCTCGTCTTCTCCTTCAACATCTATTCCTCTGACATTCCATGTACCCATACATTTCATAAACAATTTCAAATTAGAAGGCCGTTACGGCGATCACATTCATCCTCCGAGGGCATTGCAATCTGCATTCCTAGCAAAGATAGGTGGTAGTGGGTAGCCCAAAAACCGCAAACTACATCGCCCTTTAGTCGCCTTCTTACGACCCACGCAGGACATGTACGATGGTGGGCAATTCCTTTCTCCCCCGCACACATAGGGATATATATATATATATATATGATATATATATATATATATATATATTATTATAATATAATATATACTATATATATATATATATATATATATATATAATATTATATATATATATATATATATATTATATATATAGTTATATATATATATATATATAGTATATATATATATCTCGTAAACATTCAGGCTCGATATATTATAATATATATATATATATATATATATATATATATGATATATAAATATATATATATAGTATTATATATATATAATTATATAAATATATATATAATTATATATTATATGATATATATATATATATATATTTATTTATATATAATTATCTTTATTATACTAATATATCAGTTATATATATATATATATATATATAATAGATATACTATATATATATATATATAATATATATATATATATATATAATTATTTATATTAGGCTTAATAAAAGTGCCTTGGTGTATGATGTGCAGCGTGTCTCGTGACCGGCACTCCTCCAAGTTGTGATTGTCACGTATATATATATATATTATATATATAGTATATTATATATATATATATATATATAATATATATATATATATATATATACTACTATATATATATATATATATATATATATATTATACATATATTATATACTATACTATTATATATATATAATATATATATATATATAATATATATATATATATTATATATATATATATATATATATATATATATATTACTATATATATATATTATATATATAGTATATATAATATATTATATATATACTATATAAATAATGATAGTAATAAATAATATTTACTATATACAGATATATATATAACAACAGGTACTAAAAACTTAATATTAGTATATTCACTTAGTATAGTACTCTTAATTTCAACATATACTGAAACATATAAATATAATATAAAATGCTATAAAATATCAAATATATATACAGTATATATAATATATATATATATATATATATATTTATGAAATTAGATAAAATATTTCATTTGATTACTAAAATTTAATAGATTTTCTTAATATCGGAAGTATAATGAATATATATAATATATAATATAATATATAATTTATAAGTCACACAAATAAAACTTACTTACTCGTTATAAAATATTATAAGAACTCAAATAAATATAACATATATATATATATATATATTATCAAACAATATATCACTAGTATGTAATAAAAAATATAAATATATATATAATATATAACTAATAACAAGAGTATATGAAAATTAATATATATAACCTCAAAGTACATAGAGCATTCATAGTATAACTCATATAATATATGCACACACTCACTATAACATATAGCAATAAAAAACAAAAGTAATCACACAAGCGTTACCTCATATAAAATAATGTAATATATATAAATATTCTGCATATATATAAAAATTATATATAGATATATATTATAAGCATCAAACCGTCACAGAAGAACTACTAATAAGCAGTACCAAGCAAGAGTACTAAACATAATAAAGACTAAACCAAGGCAATAACCTCACTAACTATTAATACAATAGACCTCACAGCACGAAGAAAAAGCCAAAAACAACTAACATAATAAGTCATACTAAAAAAAAATATAATATATATCATATATATATATATTATATAATAATATACACTATATATAATTAATACCCTTCAAATATAAAAACTCGAAATATAAGCTAATATATTAGGTACTATAATCATATATATATAGCTAATTTATAATAATAAATAATAACAATACCTCACTAAGATATATTATATATAATAGTAAGG
>JABUQX010074592.1:7500-20000 GCA_015478945.1 Trachelipus rathkii | reverse complement strand
TTTGTTCGCTTTATAATATTTTAATTTTTGTACATATAACTTACTTTTTAATACATTCAATTTTACTATTTAAAATTGAAATACATTTTACACAAATTTTAAACAAATTTGCAAAAATTTCACACCTTTCCTATCCGGCCACAACAGTTTAATATATATAAATATAATATAATATATATATATATATATATATATATATATATATATATATATATATATATATATATATATATATATATATATATATATATATATATATATATATATATATATATATATATATATAAATATGTATGAATATATATAAATATAAATAACAAATATGTAAATTTATACAAATGTTAGACTTTTCAATATTACTCAATTGGTCTCTTTTATATTCCCAATTTCCTACATTTAATTAAATATGAAAAATTATATTCATTTTGCAAAAAAAAGGAATTTAAATATGTGATTAAAAGAGTTCTCTAAACTTTGTATAGTAGAACATAAAATTTGATGTTCACCAACACCATTACTAAAGAAAAAAAGATACCCACATACCAACAAAGATCCATCATCAACTTCTTTATCGATAGTATCGGGAAAAATATTAATATCGATAAATAAAATATATCGGTATTCTTTCGGTATCCCTACTTCATACTGATATTAATGATATTAATCGCACATTAATGTAGTTTATTAATATTACATATTAATATTTCACATTACAATAAACATTAATAATATTAATTGCATATTATTTATTAATTATATAAATATTACACGTTAATTGCCATCGAATTGCTTTCTTCAACGTGTGACTTTTCTGCATCTTTATCTACATCATTTTCTACATCATTTTCTTTTGTAGTATGTAAATATATAGCCTATAATTAGTGACGAGTTGCCAAATTTTTTAGAACCGGTTCTATCCTTAGGCATAAAAATTACCTACCGGTTCGTTTTCATGTTTTATCAAATAAACAAAAAGTTTATTACGGGGTTTTCGCTAACCGGTGATAATAACCGGCTCCACCTCACCACTACTCGTACTCACAGAGATAAGTAGTACACAATGATTGAACATTATGTGTATATGAGTGACAACAATGCGGACCCGGTAACACTTTTTTTGCGAGTTTCAATTCCATCACCGGCTCCATCATTTTAAAATACCGGACTCCAACTCCAGCTCAGCCTATCTGACCCATTTATTGCAGTAAAAAACTCTTCTTGATCCTACTCCGACTCCGGCTACGACTCCGGCTCCGGCTCCGGCTCCGGCTCCGGCTCCGGCTCCAACTCCGACTCCGGCTCCACCAAATAAAAAATTCATCCGACTTAACCCCTAACCTTGCGGCTCAAGGCCCAGTCATCGATTTCGCAGTCCTCATGCATAATGTGTATTTATATATACATGTGTACTTAACACATGTATATATAAATACAAACATTAGCGTATTCTATTTATCAAATTCATTAATTATAATAACAAACATGGGATTTTTTTTTATCTTATTTATTAATATATTTAGGAAGTCAATAGATCAGCTGAATACTGCTTACTCCCTGCTGCCTAATGCCTGCTTCCTGCTGCCTGAAAACAAGAAACAAGGCACTCTTATACTGTGTCCTTCATATAATTTCCGAACTACGCAATAGACCTCCAAGCTGCCTCAATAGAGGCATCACACTCAGATTGATTATATATATATATATATATTATATATATATATATATATATATATATATAGTATTATGTTAAGTACACGTAATATATTATATATATATATATATATACTTATTAAGATCATATATATATAATAGTATATATTATATTATTAAAAGTTCACTACCTCCACGGCAATTAGCCACCTATTCAAGGAAGGGAATTTCTCTATGGTAATTTCTACCTATGACGATCCGAACTAGGATTCGAAACCACGACCTTGCCATGCGAGCCTCCGTCGCTCTACCGTTTGAAGCTTTAAATAGACTAGGCATATATATTATATATATATATTTATATATATTTAGATCAGTAATATATATATATATACTATAATATATATTATATAAGATTATATTTATTATATATATATATATATATATATATATATATATATAATATATATATTACTATTATATATAAATATAGTATATATAATATATTACTATATAATATACATGTAAATGGGAATTTATACTCTGCAGAAATAGTTGTATAAAGCAAATAGAAAGGAAAGCCCCTTAAGGGACCAATGCATTTTGGTAAGATCTTGCAAGGTTCTTCTCCATTCTTAGCCTCATTGAAAATTTGATTTTCAACGCTATCGCATTCCTCATTTTATTCCACACTTAAATTTTCTTCAACCTTCTCAATGATAGGGGATAACAAACTCTTCAGAGGACACACACACTTAGTCTCTTCCCCGATGAAGAGATTTTAAAATATAGTATGATATATAATTATAACGTATATGTATACTATAGTAGATATATATATATTAATATACTAATATTATTATATATTAAGTAATATATATATTATAATATAATATATTATTAATATATATATATATATTATAATACTCATATATATATATAATATGAGTAAGCAAAATGCCATATTTATTTCGAAGACATTCACACATGTATCGTGAAAATCAGTGGTGTGAGGGGCACCATCGACGGGTGACAAAATTGTCCACCTGTCAATTCCAGGGTGACAGAACTGTCACCCACGTGATTTCGGCTTTTCGTCTGACCAGAGATTATGTTTTCGTCCTCTGAGACCGATTTTGGGATCGTAGACCCCAAAATTTTAAGCTGCTAACCCCAAATTGAGATTTGGATCCCAATTTCTCATCGTTTCAGGTGTTATTCTACAATTTCGTGCAGTTTTCAAGGTAGGGGAAGCAGTTTCTAAGGTCGGTAATGCGCTTCGAGGGCCAGATCGACCAAATCATGTCAGCAGCTGACTTGGTCAAGACCCCCAACTCCGGAGGTGTTTGGCTCGTCTTACCAAGTGGTAGTTAGGTTAGATAACGATAATTTTTTTGCTAAGTTTTTCCTAAATGTTACTAAATTAACATTCATATGTTATAGCTGAGATAGAAAGTGGGAAAAAGTTAAGTTTTGTAGGAAGTGTTAGCTACTTTACCATTGTTAAGCTGTTAACTTAATGTTAACAGTTTATTCGTTCGTAAAACTTTATGTTAGCATTTATTCGTTGATCAGTATGATATTTAGGTTAGGTTATGGTAAATTTTCACTACGTTTTGTTAAATATTACTATGATAATGTAAAATAAACATTGATATGTTAGTGATATATTGGAAAAGTGGGATTAGGTTAAGTTTTGTAAGTAATGTTAGCTACTTTACCATTGATAAGTACTGAACTTTGTTAATGTTAAAAATTTTTCCATACCTAAGGAATGTTTAGTTTGTTGTTGTACATTATGTTCTTAGTTCAGGTTATGTAAGCTTTATTGATATGAAAACTTTGTTATGATAAATGTTTATCAGGTTTTGTTAGTTTATGGCTTGATAAATTTTTTCCCTATTACTATGTCAATGTAAAATTAGTATTGATATGTTATAGCTATGATGGCAGTGAATTTTGTTAATGCTAGCAATTTATTCATAATTTAGGTATGTTAGGTATGCTATGTTTTTATTTCAGGTTATCCTATGTTAGCTTTACTTACATTATGTTCTTAGTTCAGGTTATGTTAGCTTTATTGATGTGAAAACTTTGTTATGATAACTGTTTATCAGGTTTTCTTAGTTTATGACATAATAAATTTTGTTAAGTTTTTTTCCATATTACTATGTCAATGTAAAATTAGCATTGATATGTTATAGCTATGATAGAAAAGTATTGATAGGTTAAGGTATTTGTAAGGTAATGTTAGCTACTTTACCGCTATTAAGCAGTGAATTTTGTTAATGTTAGCAATTTATTTAAACTTTAGGTATGTTAGGTATGCTATGCTCTTAGCTCAGTTTATTGATGATAAAACTTTGTTATATTAGTGTTTAATCATTGATCTGTATGATAGCTAGTTTAGAAAATGATAAATATTTGTTGTTTTGTTAAATATTACTATGTTAATGTTAAAATAACATTGACATATGATTAATTAATATTTGTATGCTACAAGTATAAAAAGAATAAAGAATTTAGTAAAAATATAAAATATTTTTAATAAATTATTTGTTATGTTCATGCAAAGAACTTACTTGTATGTATTTATAAGAAAGAACTTATTTTTATGTTTGTGCTAGGCAAAATACATACTCTCAGAAAATATGATGGTAATGCAGTAAGGACATGCAGAGCATGGGGCAGGTAACGGCGGGGGGAATTGGGGGTGGGGTATGAGGTTTGCGCTACTTTTTTACTGCTTTAGGGTCAATAAATTACATCTTTTTATTCTACAATTTTTTTTTCTAAAAACTAGAAAAAAAAGAGCTTGAAAACAAATTAAATAAAATAGGTGAAATTTTATAAAGTAACAAAAAGTTTATAATTTTTTTTAACGAAAAAATTTAATAAAAAGCTTTAAAACTATTCGTTTGACAAATCAAATTATTCAAAAACTGTAAATTTTTAACAATAGAAACATTCACAATAGTAAAATCTAGCCAAGCATAAAAATAAAACCTATATCAATAGTATAGAATATTTAATAGAAAAAGTAGAAACATTAACAAAACATAAATGTACAACTTTAATAAATAAAATACGAATGAATTAGGAAATATAAAACAATTAAAAATAAAAATAAGAGAGTTATAAAACGACAATTCCACTTTTCATTACGTAAACATCTTGTCAACCGCAAATATATTAAAGTTGATGTTACTGGGCAATCAAAACATTTGAGATTAAAGTAACTAGCTTCTGATACTTCCAGTCATCATACCATTACTGAAATCTCATCTAGCTTCAACATCATTGAATGCAGGTAAGAAAAACTTGAACATCCAAGCAGCATTCCAAAACTGATATAATAACTAAATTGTTAATACATAAAAATTTAAGACAAACTGATAAATTGTATAACATAACAAAAATAATAAAAACTTAAAAGAAAAACTAAGCCTATAAGAAAAACTGTCTCGCAATGACTAGTAATTATTAAATTATGGGGACAGCACAAATACCTAAATTGTCGTTAGCTAACAACATATTTGGTTCCATAACGACGTTTAGAAACACGAGACATAGATTGCATGTATGCGGTAGTAGAAGCAATACAGTCATGTTAAAACATGTAAGGACTAGTATTAGTTTTAGTTAGGATAAGCTGGAGTATTAAGTCGTGAAGAAACGGTCTCTATAGTTAATGTGTGCGTTCTGGTACTAACTAATAATTAATCAACAGAACAGAATATGTTGAAGTGTTCCCGACTTTTCTATACTAACTTATATTAAGCTCGCCTTGTGCTAAGTTTGCCTATTTTCACTGCTAACAGTTTGGGCGTATGATGGTATAGTTGATTATCTAAGGAAATAATTCAGTGATAGTAGCCGGTTATAATTAAAAGTCGTTGTGCAAAGATTCATATTTTGTGCTACTGATTTGGGTTTTGCGTTATATAGCTGGAGGCGTACTCTAAGGAACATTAATCATATTAATAGTAACTGTCATAATTGAAATAAGTTCTTGCTGCTAGATCCATATTTTGTGCAACAGGCACAGGCACCCCTTAGGAACTTGCAACAATCCATTTCGAGTTCTATGACATTGAAAACATATACAATTGAATCCAATTACTTTATATGTTATTCAATGTGCATGGACGTACTGAATCTCTAGCACTCCGCATGTTGAGACAGGCTCTATGGCCCAGACTACATTGCTCCTCCACATGAGCGTTTTCAGTCTCTAACTTGTTCATATTCCTCCTCCTTCATCTTCTTATTTTAAGCACTCTGCTGCTTTTCATTCTGGACACTTTCTCCTCTGGTATAACACTAGGCACCACTTGAGAGATCTGCAAACTCTCAAAATGTGGCGTATCTACGTCGCTTGATTAACATAGGGGGAAGATACCTTACGTTGGTCTATTATATTTCAAAAATTGTCAGCTCCAGCTACGGCTCCGAAGGCTGCTCCTTGAGCTGAAGCATGAACAAACTCAGGTTCTGAACTCTTCTCTGGCCACGGCCCACTGATCCGTCATCTATTAGTATTTTCATATATATAATTATATTAATACGCACACTCGGCATTATAATAGTATTATATTCATATATATATATAGTTATAATATATACTATATAATATATTATATATATATTGAGTGTGTATGTGGAGTGTGGGGTGTTCATCCTTGGAGCAACAATAGTAATTACGGTTGATTTCTACGTGTGTTCATAATCGGAATATATATATATATAATATTATAATTATATATATATATCTATATATATAGTATACTATATATATATATATATATATATATATATATATATATATAATTATTATATTATATATTTATATATATTGCCTATGTCGATATGTGTGTGTGTAACTTTTCTGTGTGTATGATGTGTCGTGTTCATCCTCAGGTAATAAATACTTAATACGTTGACTTCGACGGTAATCTATATATATATATATATATAACTATATATATATATTATCATATATTATAATATATAAGCTATATGAAGATATATATATTATAGTATGTATATATAAGGTATATTATACTATTATTATACTACTATATATATATATTATATATTTATATCAAATTACTATTTTTCTAATTATAAAAATAAAACACAAATAAAAGAAGAAAATAACTTCAAGACGCACTTATGCTTACTACACCAAAACTATCGTTTGCGATCATTGAAAAATGTTCTAGAGATTTATCTTCTCTTTTCAAAGTGTGCTTCGGCTGGTCCTCTGGGTTATAAGTAACCGCAAAACCTTGCTCAATAAGACTGATGATATGGAACATTTTAAATTATATCTACATACCTAACGATATAGTTATATATTATATATATATCATATATATACATAGTATATATATATAATATATATATATTCATAATATATATACTCAATATATTATATATATATGATAACGTACTATATATATATATATTTATTAGTATTATTTATATTTATTATATGATATATCTATATGTGTGTGTGATGTTGTATGGTGTGTCGTCGGTGTGGTGTGTGTGTGTAACGCTCACACCTCACGACATCGCGAAAAAATGCCATGCATTACAAAAACTAGCGGATAGAACGTCACCCAAATATTAGCTGAGACTTTCTGCACCGCGCTCCGCGCTCCGCTTTCAAAAAAATAGTTTGCTCCCCTCGGCCTTGGTTAACATACTTTAATTTGAACACATCAAGTTGATCAAGCTCAACGATAGGAAGTTAGGAAAGTTTTCCTAGTCAGACTACCACTATGACTTGGATCATCCTAACTTTCAAGAAGCTTCTCCAGGACCTCCAAAAAAAACGGTCTTGCTCATGGCTCCTTTGAGCACCACGCTTCGTGCCCTGGAGGACACGGTCGGCTGCCCTTGGAGACAGCGTACGTTCGCCCTTGGAGGTACACAGTCGTTGCCCTTGGAGACACACCCGTTTGTCCTTAGCTTGCGGACCGCTGCATGCATATTACTCGGTAAAAACGATCTAACCATCCTCCGGACTTGGGTGGCCTGACCCACAGTCAGCTGCAGATCATGACTTTGGTCGACGTGCCTCGAAAAGACACCACCGACTTTATGAAAGCTGCTTCCCCGAACTTGAAACCACGTGAAATCTGTGAGATAACCACGCGTAACGATGAGCATAATTTCGTCCCTGAACCGCTCAATTTGTGGTTCACAGCCTCAAAATTTTGGAGATCTGATGACTCGCCAAATTTGGACGTCTGCGCGCGACGAAAATAATAACTGCTCTGGTCAGACGAAAGCCGAAATCTCGTGGAGTTGGACAGTTCTGTCACCCCTGAGGTAGATTAGCTACGGCTAACAAACTGTCTTACCCGATCGATCGTATCTCCCAACACTGACTAAAGTCCTTCTAATGTAACAAAGCTTGGGCATTTATTTATTAAAATTTATTGCTATATGTAATACTTTTAATTCTTCTCCTTGGGAAAGAACTCCTCCTGAACGTTCATGGTTGTCACCATTTTCGCCTGTTAAGGATGCGATTCTGTTGATAGATATTGATTGAATTGTAGAGCTAAGCCCTGATGGATTTGAACGATGCTTTACTGCAAAAACTGGGAAATTTGAACCCAAGATTACCATAATAATTATTTGCTCGATTTCTTTCAATATATTATATACATAGTTGGGATATACAGTTGTATCATATGATAATTATAATCAATATATATAATAGTATATTATAATTATATAAATATATATTATATATAATATATATTATATATATATATTATATGTTATATCAGCTTACTATATATATATATATATATATATTATATATATACGTATATATATTTTATTATATATATCATATTATATATTATATATTATATATATTATATATATTATACTATATATTATAAATGGGACTGCACGCACTCTAATTTAGCCCAGAGCCCCAACGTTCTTTTGCTTAGGTTTCCTATGATACCTAGATCGTGACCCTCTCTCTCTCTCTCTCTCTCTCTCTCTCTCTCTCTCTCTTCTCTCTCTCTATTACATATATATTTATGTATATATATATTGATATTATATATATCGATATATCATATATATATATATAACTATATATATATAATAGTTTATAAGTGACTAATAATATATACGGACTAGTATTCATTATTATTTATATATATTATTATATATATATACTATATGTTATATATAATATATATATATAAATATATATTATATAGATGTTACAAAATGTATGTAATCGCAAGATATCATATATATAAGATGATACTATATATATATATAAATTATAGTATTAAACTATATACTATATTATATATATACATATTATATATAGTATTATATATTATAATTATATATTGATATATGTATATATATTATATATATCATATAATATATACTCTTATATATATATATATATATTATAACTGATTACTATATTTTTTTTCTAAATTTTACATGTAATTAATAAAGCTAGGAACTCATTTTAAGTAAAAGCCTATTATGAAGATACAAACCAAGTCTAACGAGTTATGTGTATTTGTTATGTCGGAAACATTGTTACTAACATCTTATAAGATCACACTAAATATTTTTTATTTTTGTTTATATTATTTAAATTGGAACAGCCAATAAGAGTCTTTTCTCCTACGGTATATCTGAAGCCAAGGAGGGAGACGGGAAAGATCGGCCAACGACATCAGATGCCGTCAAAGACGTGTTCGGACATGGCCCCTGTATTAATTTATTATATATTTAATTAAATAGTCTTAACCAAATAATTAATGTTCTATAACAAGAGTCTCGTGGTAAGTGTCATGTTTAATTACACCGGTATTGATCATAAGTAAATTAATTAAGATATTAAACAATAGAATGGTGAAAAAAGATCTTAGTAGAGAACATGGAATTTATAATACATTCCCCACTCTGTTCAAACTCGCTCACAAATAAACTTTATATAATATTGGGATTCGAATATTAACGAAATTTCTTTTGAGTTGTCAATGGACATAAAGTCCATAATTTATTACATAACAATGAAAATTTCGATAATTGAATCTGCCCGATCAAAACAATTAACGAAGAAGGGGAATATTAATATAAGAAATTAACATCAAAGATTTGTTCTACACTTAACCTTTAATTATTTATTGTACCCGGGGTAGTGAGGGATAGTTATTATGGCGATTAATTATATAACTATCTATTCGCGACAATATATAGATATAAGTATAATGATTTAAGTATAAGTAATATATATATATATATTATAATATATATTATTATTAATGAAATCATATTATATTATACTATATAATTGTAAATATATATACTATATAATAAATATATATATATATATATTAATATATGATATATATATTGATAATAATATATACATATATATATATATATATATATATATATAGTATATAATATATAGAATATATATTATAATAATATATATATTTATAGTATATTATATATATATATAGATATATATATATATATATAATATACTATTATCTATATATATACTATATATATAACCTCTATATATACTATATATATTATATATATATATATGGATATATTATATATATATATATATATATATATATAATATATATATATATATTATATATAATTATATATATATATTGTATATATATATTTATATTATATATATATATATATATTTATATTATAATATATATATATATATATATATATATATATATATATATATTTATATATATATAGAATGAAAGAAAGGACCAATGCATATCTGAACATTTTATTTTATTATTTTCACTTATTATAATATATTAGTAATATATTTATAGACCTTGATGATGACACTTCGTTGTGTCGAAAGTCGTTCATAAAATAGAATGTTCAGATATGGCATTGGTCTTCCTTTTCATTCTGCGTTTGAGGTTTCTTAGAAACAGAAGTTTCATCTCTCTCTCTCTCTCCTCTCTCTCTATATATAATATATATATATATATATAATTATATATAATATATATATATATTATTATATATATATATATATATATATATAATAATATATTATTATATATATATTATATATATATATAGTATTTTGATCTGAATGTCTTCGTAAAGAACTCAATAAAAACTGCAAGGAAAATAAGAAATCAGAAGAAGAAAGTAAAGGAAAGAATAGATAATATAAAATCATAATATTAGAATAATATTGAAGAAAAGTAAAAAAAAAAATGTTTCTGAGGAGCTTGTGAAGAAGATGAGTAGAATTTAAGCCAATGAAAATTGAGACAATTATTGTGCATTTTAAAATGTTAACATTTTACTATAATAAATAAAACATTAAAAATTATTATATTGATAAATCATCTAACGTGAATTCTTAAATCAGGTGGTCTATTATTTTCTTGAAAATGGAATCATTCCTTTTCATTATTTTTAAGATTTAGACCTAAATCTTAAAATCTATTCGAAATAAGTTAGGTTCTGAATGCACAAGTCCTTTATTCGGTAGCTGCCAGGGTCGGGAATCCCTCAGCTCTTTACTTTTTTCTCCCTTGAAGGGCTTTATTTATTGCTCCCTTCACCCCAGAGTTCTATGAGTAATGGTGATACCTAGTTAAAAATTGAGGCATTGTCTACTAACTTTTAAAGTAGTAAAAGTCGATCAAAGTATTGATATCGTTTGTAGGACAAACAGATTTAAACGAACTTGAGATCTACTTAGTTTTTCAGAGACTTTCTTTCCATAATTTATGGTATGGGTGTTTCTGAAGCAGAGTTTTAAGTTCGCGCTTTCAAATTATTTTACACTTAATTATATCAACTACAAATTTTTAATATATTTAGTTGAATTTCCAAAAAAATTCGATGATATTGACAAAAATACAAATGAAAAATGACGTAAATCATATCCATATCGTGTCAAAGTTGCATTTTTATTAATAATTTCCTATCGTTTTCAATGATATTAGCATAAAATACAAATAAAAAATATAATGTTATGTCTTTACAATGTTGCTAATCAAAGTTGCATTTTTATTTATAATTAATAGATTAAATGCATGAAAATAAACAATAACGCTATCATTCTTTGTAACATGGGAAAAACAATCAAATTCATGTTTTACTTCATGGGATCTAATTTAATAGGTTGTAAATTTGATTAAAGCTGTAAAAGGTGATCTAATACACTTCAATATAGTTCATACAAGCTTGAAAAATGTTTTCACAGACGTTTAAATTTACCTAACAGACACTAGAATATTTGATCGGAGGCAGGACATGTAAACTCTCCTTTTGGGAGGAGGCATTCTACTAGCAGTTAAAATCAAGAGAACGAATAATAATAGAGTGAAATACAGCCTAAAGGGAGGCAAAACATTTTTATAATTGCAAAATTACCATTCTAAATACATTGAAGGGAGGCTGAACGACGTTCAACAATGTTTCCGAATAAAAAATTCAACATATTAAGAGATAGGGGCTTAATCGAAATACTTTATGTTCATTAGTCCTTTAAAAGGCTTCGAGAGAAGATGGCTACCTTTTCTTTAATACTTATTGTTTGCAAATATATATTGAGTAACGACCAAAGAGAAGAGCAATATCTTTCAAATAATTAAAAATTAAAATTTTCAAAATAAGCAAAATTTAGTAAATATATATATATATATATATATACATATTATATATTATATAAATATATATATATATATATATAATATATTATATATATATATATTATATATATATATATATATATATATATATATATATATATATATATCATATATATA
>JABUQX010074592.1:0-2500 GCA_015478945.1 Trachelipus rathkii | reverse complement strand
ATAAATATATTATATATATATATATATCATATATATATATATATATATATATATATATATATATATATATATATATATATATATATATATATATATATATATATATATATATATATAATTTTTCTTTATATATATATATATATATAGGATAAAGCATATGGCGAGAAAGAATCTGAACATTTATTAAGTTGACAACGTTTCGGTACCAACTGGGACCATCCATCAGCGTCTAAAAAATTAAAAATTTTAACATTAAAATTGAATAATTTATACAATAAAGTACATGGAGGACCAACAAATTAGCACTACTACTACTACTACTTACTACTACTAATTAATAATCAATAATAAAATTAATAATAAATAATAATTAATAATAATAATAATAATAATAATAATAATAATAATAATAATATTAATAAAAATATAATAATAATAATAATAACATTAAAAATTATTAATAATATATAAAAGAACACCAAAAAATAAAATCCAATAATAATATTAAAAATTAATAATTATAATAGTATAAAACAATAATAGTAATAATCAAGATAATACTAATATAAAATAGTATTTAAAAATAATAATAATAATATTAAAATAAAAAAAATAGTATTAAAAATAATAATAATAATAATATTAAAAATAATAATAATTATAATAATAATATTAAAAATAATAATAGTAATAATATTAAAGATAATAGTAATAAATTAATAATAATGACAAATCTAGGAAAACTATTGATCTATACTAGGCCCTATCATATAATAATAATAATAAATATAATAATAATAATAATAATAATAATTAAATAATAATAATAATAATAATAATAATAATAATAATAATAATAATAATAATATAATATAAAAAAATAATAATAATAATAATAACTTAAAAGAAATTAAAATCAAAGACAATGCACATATTTACCTTAGTCTGAGCTGGTCAGGAGACTAGAAGCTAACTAAATAGAAAAATAGAATAAGCAGAAGACAGCTACGGAAGGCGGAGCAAAGAAGGATTAGTTGGTTGGTGGAAAATATTTGAGTTAGAAGGTGTACAAAAAATTATAAATATATAAAAAATAAGTAAGTAAATAATTTTAAGTGATATATAATTGCGTAGAAGTTATGTTATTGTTTAGTATAGGTTTGTGTTTATTAATGTATAAAGATTCAAGAATAAGTAAAGACGGAGAGTGAGAGGTGGAAGCTAAAATCTTGAAATGTTGAAATAACAGAGGTGTATCACAAGACATAGAATGCTCCCTGACAGGAGAGGCCTCTCCTGTCAGGGAGCATTCTATGTCTTGTGCCACACCTCTGTTATTTCAACATTTCAAGATTTTAGCTTCCACCTCTCACTCTCCGTCTTTACTATTCTTAATCTTTAACATTAATAAACACAAACTATACTAAACAATAACATAACTTCTACCGCATTTATATAATCACTAAGTATATTACTTCCCTCCACCTCTACTTATTTTTTACTGAATATTGCTCACTTATCTTACTTGTTACACCTTCCTAACTCGAATAATATTATTTTCCCAACCATATCCACATACTAAATCCTTCTTTGCTCCGCCTTCCGCTCAGCTGTCTTGCTGTTCACTTCTATTTTAGTACTAATTCTAGATAGCTTCAACTCTAGGAAAACCTATTCATGCTAATTTCTAGCATATGCAGTAATTGGACTTTGATTGTTTTATTTTCTCCTTTTACGTATTATTAAATTATATATTATTATTATATATTCATTATTTATTCATTTATTTATTATCTATTATATTATTATTCATTACCCCATTATTATTAATTATTACTTATTATTTTTATTATTCATATAAATTATCAGTAGATCTTATTTTAATTATTATATTATTGATTTTAGCGTTTTCCCTAGCATTTGTCATTAATTTATTAATACATCTACTATAATCTTTATATATCAATTACTATATTATTTAGTCATTACTTAGTTATTAATCTACTAATATTTGTTAATATTGATCTATTCATTAATTATTTTAATACTATTTTAATATTTTTAAATCACTTACTTATTATTATTTGTCAGCATCTATTTCATATTATTATCTGATTTTATTACTCACTAATATGTTTGCTATCTCCTTTATTATATTATCTATTCTATCTACATCCACCTCATAATGCCTATCCTGGAACCTTGCGGGTTCTCTTTTGGTGTTACTTTTTCTTATCTTCCACTTACTTTATATATTTTACAATGTTTTTCATTTATTCATTATATTCTTTATATTCGATTAATCCTACCTCTCCTTATTTATCTAATCCACTCTCACATTATTCTACTTATTATCTATCCCGAATCATTATTATTTATTATTTATTATTAATTATTATATATTGTAGTCATAGTAGGTCGGAGTTACGTCTTGAGTGATACATGTAAACACTCTCTTGTAGGTAGCCAGACTCCAATAATATATATATATATATATTTT
>JABUQX010074591.1:0-25000 GCA_015478945.1 Trachelipus rathkii | reverse complement strand
CTAAATAACTATGTTACCACCCTCACTCCCTCTAATACGTACTTATTCACTAGGCCACCTATACTCTGTTAGTCTACCCAGTAGAAGGTCTATTGTTGAGAGTTCCATCTCCGCACGCGGAAGGGTAGTAGATGGGCATAAACAATAGTATAACCTATGAAGAGCATCCCCAGAGGAATAGGGTATGGACATTGACACCACTTCTCTCTCGACAAACCTAACTCCTCTCACAAGGGGTGGCGCCAGACGGAACGCAATGCGCACACGCCGGTAATAACGCACTCTTCATTCACCACCACTACTCGCACCAGAATAAAGGTACATCCCCACCCGTAAGTGGTGGGCCATGAGACGTAGTGAGCAAGGGTCCAATCTCACCTCATTGGTATGGCAGTAAGTCTAGGAGACATGTCTAGTAGCGCTAGAGCCGGGCTCGTCGGATAAACCTGTTACTATCCTATACCCGTCTATGAACCCGTAAATCGCCTTAACGCTTCACCACGCCTCACCCGCTACACGCAGCCTCAACCGCCCTCAAGCCCCTAAACCCCGTCACAGCGCGTAACAGGCGCCCTCATACGTCTCGGGCTAAAGTCCCGCACACCTAACCTGAACCCAACCTAGCTCTGAAAAGGAGCACGTAACCAAAAGGTCGAATCTAAACCACCTAGCCCTAAGCGGGCACCGATAGCTACCACATCAACCTACGTACACCGTAGTAGCCAATTGGAACACACAATAATAAAACATAATCCATACAGACCATAATCCACCTCTCAACAAGTCCGAATCGCAGTAATGCACCTGCACCGGTGACCCCACTCATCCCACGCAACTTGCAACACATATAAACACCCGTAAACTCTACGCTCCTCTTCTCATCTCACCTCTCCTACTCTCATCTCTTCTACACTACTGGCACGCACTGTACCACCCATGCCTTAGTTCACCACCACCACACCCTTAAGGTCACGCTCAATAACACGTCACCGACCAGTCACTATATTACACCTTAACACCGTACACCTAGCCAGCACCCAGTCTACCTCACCTTAGCACCTAAGCCATATCATACTACTCACACTTATTACACTAGATAATAGATAATATAATGAGAAAGTAATATAATATAATATAACTTATATAATTATATATATAGATATATAGATTATGATATAGTATATAATATATATATAAGATATTATATAATTATATATTAATAAATGATATATATATAGATATTTAATATGATATTAGAATAGTAGTATATACTGTAGTATATATTATAGTATATATATTACTGTACTGAAACTCAAGTTATAATGAAAAGGATAATTTATTAATTAAAATAGATTTTGAGAGACTTGCACCATTAATGTAATTTATGAATAATGTTTATAATTAAAAAAATGATAATTTGTAATATAAATTATAGTAATAATAAGTGGCATAATCTGTATTGCGACGTAACCTCCAACATTCAACTGTCACGAGATATCTACCTTACACCTCGAATATCATCTAGCCGTGTATCAACCCAATTTGCCCTATCACAACCTTTAAACTCTAATAGACTCCTAGACATACCGTGCATCCAGAGCCGCCACCCTAGCTCATCATCAACATCACTGAAGGTCCTATAAACGCCTCATACCACCTATTAACTACCCTATGATATATTAATGATAATATATTATATCAGAAATAATGCGCAAAAGATTGAATATAATATATATATATATTAAACTATATATTAAACTAAGTAGATAGATAAGTATATAGATATATAGATATATAGGTAGATATATATAAAACTATAGTAAGATAAAAATATATATATAAAGAGGGATTAAAAAATAATAATATAAGATAATAAAAAATACAAATAATAATAATGATAAGATATATAAGAATATAAATATATATAGAGTAATAGTAAGTAATATATATATAGTTATATATAATAGGTAATAATATATAAGATATATATAGATATATATAGATATATATATCAGAATTTAACCTGTAATATTTTATATTTACATTTGTGAAGATATATATTTCTAAAAAAATAAATATTTTTGACAAGTATATAAAAGAAAGAATACAGGATATGTTTATTTGTTGTTCTATTTTTGGTAAATCAGAAATATATTTAAAGTATTTATTTTATTTTCTTATTAAATAAAAGATATATTAAAGTCATTGAAATGCCTTTCCAAATATATTAGGTTAGAATATTATATAGAGAGAGAGAGAGAGAGAAGATATAGTAGTGAACATGGAAGATTATAGAGAGAGAGGATGTTATTATTTATATTGTTCATTGTATATTCATAAAATAACTCCTCCATCCAATTTAATGTTCCCTTTAGTCGCGCACTATGTCTCTAACTGACATCTCTCCTCTCGAGTTACATCAATAATAGCTCACAGTGGCCGCCTATTTATTGCAATAGTTACGATTCACAGATAGTTATGCCACGATAGATTTGTTATAATCTGGTAGTGACCTTCAAATTTTCATTGAAATGTCAACAGTCCACATTAGACATCTATCTGATAAAGACCACCTACGTAAATTTAACTATAATAGACTCTGATGAAAATCATGAATTTATGCTGAGAAAATAAATCAATAACTGCTATGTGTGTAATTTTGTCCAGTAGATAGATGAATTAAAAGAAGTGAAAACCGGTTAAGGGTCATAGTGAAGTAGTGAGTAAAGTTATAATAGCCTTTAGTGAGATAAATACAGTGAAGATACACGGTGCGTCATATGGGATAAGTAATAGGGTATACTAAATGAATCAATTATGTAAATAAAAAGGATATCGGCTGAAATAGATGGTCTCATTTAGCCCTAGTAGATTAGTTATATTATTATAGTCTTGTTGAGTAAATAAACAAATAATAGCCAGCTGTTAATTCGGTGTGCTCAATAAGGTAAGGTTAACATATAAAGTATAGTGAGGTAATACCATTATTAATGGTGTCTATATATTTAAATTAAGAGTATAGATTAAAAGTTGTAAATGTAGCTTCACTTATTGTGAGGAAATAACACTCGAAGACCTGGTTAGACAGTTAGTTAGATATGAATTATAATATTAATAGTATAAGGATCTCCATTTTATCTGAAGATATAGAAAATATATTAAGAATGAGAAGTTAGCCCAAAATAGGGTGAAGTGAATACGGTTGGAAACAAATAGGTCATGTCTAGGTATTAATCTGGTGATTAAATATTAATGCATAATTGGGAAAATATGGTGACCACGCATCGAGAGGGTTATCCAAAGTACTGCTAGTATTATAAGTAGGGGCGGCTCCGAAGCTGTGAGGGTGATAAATGGACCGGTCCCCGACCCGATGCAGGAGTATAGTAAAGACGGATAAGGGAAATAGCTCAGTATGTAAAGTAACATATGCACAAAATACATTTACCGTAAAACGTGTATAATACTCTCAGCCCATCGTCCCGAACCCATTTAACATGACATGAATATAAAAAATAGTAATATATATATATAGCTATATATAATTATAAAGATAAATAATAGTATATATATAACTTTTCATTAGTTTTAATAACTGTTTGTAAATTTTTCAATAATGAAATTTTGTCATTAAATTTGCAGAATTATAAAACTTTTTTTCACTTAAATCCAAAGAAAGTATAATAATGTACTTTTTATCGAGAAATTTAAGTAGTAAGTTACTGAAACAAATTAAGCACGTAAAATGATTTTCAAAAAATATTAATTAAAAGCTGATATATAGTTATTATTATTATTAACTCACAATGTATAACTTAATACAAGGAAAGAGAAAAAAACAGAGAATAGAATTTAGATGAGTTAAAAAGGACCAATGAATTATAAGAGTATGGAGCTTATCACGAAAAACCGAAAAATTAAAGAATGAATGCTTGGAGAGAGAGTAGACTAAAAACGGCGTTGCTTAACTATTATTGGCATTTTAAGTTTTCATCGAAGTTTAGCAATAGTGTGACAATATGAGAATGTATAGGAAAGAATGGACCCTTATATTGTTGTATCCTTGCTAGATGAGTAGCGAATAGAATATCGAGAATTACATGGTAATATTTAAAGTAGTGAATAGCCGAGGGCAGAAATCCGGAACGTCTCCCTACTTTTTTGTGCTGAGCTTGGGGATCGATATTATATTTATCTTCTTCTAAAGTCTAACAACTTACCTATCTGTGACTATCTACATATCGAATAGTATGCAAATGAATCATTCCACATCATACAGCGCTAAACTTTGAAGTAGGTTATATGTTCTGGAGCTATTTTGCTTGTTATTTTGCTAGTAATTCCATAATCAGAATTTTCTTAGCGTAGAAGTCAATAAATTATAATAATTATTAAACATATATTCTTATAATGTATTATTGCAAAAGGACACTGTATTCCTCTTATAATATTAATAATTGATTACGACATTACTCCCCTCTTTTCAGGGAGTCTATTGAGTGGACATATTTTGCATTGTTAACAAGATACATATACCTTTCTCTAGTCTCTCTTAGCATGCTTAAAATCAAAAATTATTACACTAGACTCATTATTTCAAGGTATCTACAATCATATTACCACTGGTTGCGATTATATATTACAGACGGGGTTATTAGTGGAAAGAGGAGAATTTAGAAATGAAAGATCTCGAATTTTCTAGTCGAGATAAAGTGCTCGTGCGGTGCGGGCTATATCGCTAACAGTGTGTGCTCAATGCATTGGTTAGCGGAGATAACATTTTAAGAAATTATATGGCAATATATTTTGAAAAATATCAATATAAATAAATAACTAACAAAGTATTAGATATATATATTATATAGACAATGATGAGAGTTAGAGAGTTCGCATGGGCGAGAAGTTGCACACTAGATGAAATACAATTATTCGATCTATAGAAAGAATATTACTGATACAGCGATGAATATACTAATTATTATTATATAAGAATTATTTATAATGTGAAATATATTATTTATAATAATATATAGATTATTATTATTTATGTATTATATTGATTATTATTATAATTTAATTTCCTGATAATTTGATATGTAGACCTTAAAAAAAATAATGTATAGTATTTATTATTTGATAATTTATTATTATTACACTATGCTTTTTAAAAGAAGAAGAAGAAGCTTAATATCAAGGGTGCAAAATTCAATTTCTTTTTGAGATGTAGATATTTGAGAAATTTCATTTAATATTGAGATTTTTATTTCTTTGTGCTGCATTTTGAAAATTATTCGTCAGATTTCTTTTACTCTTGAGATAACATTCTCTAACTTTAAACCAATGTGAATTTTTGATTATTTTTTTTTTCAAATCTGATTCATATATATATATATATTTTTATTATATATGTAACTACATACTAAATATTATTAGATATTTTTAGGTATATATAAATATATATATATATATAGTATATATATATAACCTATTATGTATATCTATATATAATCTAATATATATTTTTATTATTTTACTTTAGTATATTTTATACTTGATTATTTATTTATATTTTTAGATTAAATTAATTTTAATTTAGTGAAAATTCTTACAGACGCTTTCTAATATAAAATAATGATATTATTATATTATTTTATTTATATATATTATAATATATAATATAATACTATTAATATATATATATTATCTATTATATATATAATATTAATTATTATATAATTAGATATTAATATATATAATATATATATAATATATATTAGATATTATATTATAGATTATATATATATATATTATATGTATATATCAATATTAATTATATATACATATATATATATTAATATATATATTATATATAATTATATATAATTATATATATATATTAAATTATATATATATATATATATATATATATAAATAATATATAGTATAATATATATCATATATATATCGTTATATATATATATATTGGACAATAGTGTAGAATATTTATTATGATATAAATAATATATATTTATTCATTTTAAGTTTGGTTTCAGCATTTTAATTATTTTAATTATTTATAAAAATTTTACTTATTTTATTATAAATATATTATAATATGATATATATATAAGATATATATAATATAAATATATATATTATATATATATATATATAATATAATTATATAATATTTAATATATATTATATATAATATAATATAATATAATAATATTAATATTAATATATATATATATATATATATATATAATTATATATTAAATATAATATATATATTATTAATTATTATCTATATAATATTATTCCGTAAATATTATCTGACAGTAGATTTTGTGAAATTTTAAATATTTTATTATTACTGTTATTTTATTTTCTATATATATTTATTTATTTATATTTACTATATATATATGAATATGTTTATAAGGTCATTGACGTATGAGACTTATACGCTTTCAATAATTATATATATTATTAAGTAATATGTTAATATAGATTAATAATATATATATATATTAATATATATTAATATATATATATATATATATAATATATTATATTAGATTAATATATATAATATATATATATATAATATATATATTAATATATATTAATAATCGGATTACTATTTTTAAGCTGCAATTGAAAACTTTTTGGAAGCATTCAAAAAATTATCTTTATTATTTTTAAGTTTATGCAATTAATCATTATAATTATTTTAATTAATTAAATTATTTTTATTATTATTTATTTTATAAATTATTATATAATATATATTAATATTATATTAATTAAAATATAGTATATATATATTAATATATATATTAATATATAAATAATAATAGTATATTAATATATATATATATATATATATCATATATATATATATATATTTATATTAATATATATATATTATATAGTATATATATATTTATATATATATAATTAATATAATTATTAATATTATATATATATATATTAAGTATATATATCCTCCCGTAAATATTATTTATACGCTATAGTTGGTGAATGTGATGTTGAGTAGGTGGTGAGTAGTATGTAAGATTAATGTTAAGTGTATGTATGATTAAGATAAATGGAATAAGTTGGATGGGCAAGACGCGCATAAATATAGATATATAGATGATTAATTATATAAATAAAGTTTAGAATATATAGAGATATATAATAGAATATATAAATAAATAGATATGAATTAAAGGCCGAGGAGTAGGGTGAGGTACAAGGGTAAAAATATAGAGGACGGGTGAGAATAAAGTAGTAGTGGGAAGTGTGGAGTTCATCCAGAGAGTAGTATAAGTTGATGTGTGTTAAATATGGTAGTATTTACGTTTTGTCACCAGGATTTATATGATAATAATTAAGGAGCTTTTCTCTTTACCTGTCAGTAATGACTATATATACTTACTAAGAAATAATAAAATGATAGTACCATAAAAAAAATGAATTCCGATTACCGGCATGGATATACCTTGAATATTTTATTTATATTAGGTGCCAGAAAGAGAGAAATAGGTACCAGATAGACGCTAAAAGTAAGATACCGCAAACTTCGATGAATAGATTGCATTGATCCAAGATATATATACGGTAAGAGATACAGAACGTAAATGAGAGGAATACGGTGTCGAGTGTTCATTTATATTTCATATTTGGTGTTGCCCAAGTAAAATTATTAAAAGTATTTTAATTTATAATAAGACATAAGGATAATTTTGAACGCCTGAAGTTTTTAAGGAATAATAATTGGCAATCTATAATATTAAATGTACTGAAGTGTTTATTTTGAGTGGAAATTGTGATTTGTGTTTATTATAACAAAATATTCCATTTTCATTTTCAAGTAAGTATTAACCAAAGTTTCAGAGTCAGTAAGTGTAGTGGAAGGACGATGTAGGATAATGTAAACTATTAAGTCTCCTTTTAATGTAGATATAGAAGTAGGATTAGTAGTAAGCATAGAGAGGAAGAGAGAGATTAATGATAGGATACTATGATTTAGTTAGAACATATAAGAAAGAAGATTCTTATAACTAGCGCTCTACAATGATAAAGAATCAAAAATGAATGAAAGACGAGACCTTCAATTAATCAGCCGAAAAAGTAAAATAAAAAACACGCTACTTACGTTCAAACATGGACATGATTAGAAATAACTGCCCTTTTAAGATTACGTATCATTCAATACTCAAATCAAAAATTCACAAATTAAATTATGATGCAAAAACATTTAAGCTTTCACTAGTATCTTGTGGCGAGAGACTGTTCCTTTTTGGGGTGTTACATCCTACCTACACTTAAATACGCTCTCTCTCGACTGATGAAGAGGTGCTGATAATTATTTGCCTGCAAGCAACGATAATAATGGAAAACCTGGCCCATTTTCATGCACCGCAATGAAAGGATTTCTTCTTTTGTAGGCAGCATCTATATGTTTTCGTCGTAGAGCCTCATCCCTTCTTTCACAGACTTGGCAAATACATTGAATTTATCTAGTCCTACTATAGGTCTTTCAGTTTTTTTATATTTATACTAGAGGATTACATTAGAGGTAATGAACTGGATTCACACTAAAGAGCATGGAATATATTCACCTTAGAATCCAAACACTGTATTCCCAAAATAGGCACTGGATGTATTCACATTAAAGGGCATTCTCGAATTTATTCACAAAAAAGGACATTCTCGGATGCATTCACACTAAATTGCATTATCGGATGTTTTCACACTAAAGAGCCTTCTCGAATAAACTCAAACTAAAGGGCATTCTTGGATGTATTCACACTAAAGGGCATTCTCGGATGTTTCACACTAGAGGGTATTATAGAATTTATTCATAGTAAAGGGCATTCTCGGATAAATTCACACTAAAGGGCATTCTTGAATGTATTCACGCTAAAGGGGATTCTGGATGTTTTCACACTAATGACATTTCCGGATGTATTCACACTAAAGAGTATTATCGGATGTATTTACACTAAAGGGCATTCTCGGATGTATTCACTCTGTATAAATTGTGTCCAAGCCTTACGGAACTACTGATTGCAGTAGTTCCGTGCAGTCTGTATAAATTGTGTCCAAGCTTTACGGAACTACTGATTATAATTGCTACAATAGCTATGCGCAGTTTGCGAAGAGTATGCTCAGCCGCATAGCACTAATAAAATAATTTTGGATGGCGCTATAATACTATAAAATGTGGAAATTATGTCCAAACTTCACAGAATTACTGATTATAATTGCTACACTAATTATGCGCAGTTTGCGTAAACTGTGACCAATCTTCATAGCAGTAATTATTATAGTTGCAGCAATAATTCTGTCCAGTCTGTGTAAATTGTGTCCCCTGCAGTTGCGTTACCGTATTATTATTTTTAATTACAACATAAATAAAATTGAAGACATAAATACATTGCACACGACTCGTTTATATTCACCCACCTCCCAGTAAATGGTGAGAGTTTCTTTCAAGAACTTTTTAATATATCTATATGTATCGATATGGCGATATTGATGTCGCCATTGGTGATGATACATTCTGAAAAAGAAAGTAAATCACAAATTAACACTTTTCTAATATGTACTTATTCACGATTAGAGGTATATTTTCAGTATTATTTATATTACTACATATAACAAAAAACCCTTAAAAAACTATACGTCTGGCAAATACAATATAAGGTTTCATAATTTTAATTTCGCCAAAATTTAGTATTAATTGGGTTGAGCTATAATTATAATATTAAGCTACCTACTACCACTTGCACCCTACTGTACCTGAATCGTCCACTATATATATATTAATATATATATATATATATATTAATTAATTATATTATATTATATATATAAATATTAATATATGATTATATTAATTATATAATTAATATATATATTATAATTATATTCATATAATATATATATTATATATTATAATAATATATAATATATATATAATTAATATATATACTATATATATATATATATAATATATAATAATAATAAAAATATATGTATAAATTATAGAAGTACTTTATATATTAGCCCATCACGGGGAATACGGAGAGTGAGAGCTCGGATTACAAAAAAAATTTTCACATAGAGCCATGTTATATGATAACAATAAATAGAAAGTTTATTTAAGAGGGCGAATATGAAATTTTAATGTTCCTTGAATCTGACGACTGACTCTGATATACTATATGACCTAACCTAACTTAGCCTAACCTAATACCTAATCATTATATATAAACCTAATATATCACGAAAATACACACCTCTAAATTCTCGCCCGCTTAGAACAAATTAAAAAAAATAAAGAATTATTAAAATTTATACATTTCACCTATAGAACATCTATTTATGTATCATAAACACTATGCTTTAGTAAATTTTTTTTATTATAGATACAGAAGCATCTACCGTTCTCGTTATGATAGGCGATTATAGTAATATTTACTGTTCCATATATTAATATTTAATATATATTAATATTATTATAATATATATACTAAATATATATAATATATAATATAAATAATTATCAAATATAAAATAATTAAAGAAATAATTTTGATATAATAATTAATATTATATAATATATATAATTTAATATTAATAATATAATATATAAATAGATAGATATATATATATATATATATAATTATATATATTAATTAACAACCTTATTTCACACTCCATAAATTGAAATATCCTATTGACTCACAACGCCATACATACTATATATAATATATATATATAATAATTAATAATAAATTAATAAAATTATAATATTATACTATATATAATTAATTATTATAAATATTAATATATAGATATAATAATATATAGATCATATATATATATATATATAATAATAAATATGATAATATATACATATATATATATATATATAATAATATATATATCTACTATGGGTACGCGTTATGAGATAGAGGGTATCACAGGGTAGGGCTACATTGGAGTGCACCCTCACCCCTAGGTTTTGTAAGGTCTCATGAAGTAAATTATGTATATATTTATTTTAAAAGATACATACCTGGATTATATATATATTAATATAGATATATATTATATATATTATATAATTAATGATAGATATATTATATATATAATATATATATTAAGTATATATAGTATTAATATATAATAATATATATATTAATATAAATAATTAAGATATATTATATATATATAATATAATATATTATATAATATATAATATTAATATTATAATATTAAGTTAATTTAAAGATTATATATATTTAAACCAACGGAGACACAGAGCTCGTCATATATGTTTTGATCCTTGTAGATCTCACTTTGATGCAGCGAAGACAAACTCAGAGAAGGAAAAAGAAAATAGGGCACTATTACTACCGCTGACTTGCTAGCAACTTGTAACGGCCGCTCCATGTATACCTCCATCCATGCATTCGTTGTTGTGCCACCCATATATATATATACGTAATGAGCTGTATAGTGTAGAGATAAAAATACAATTAGCTTGAAAATATTATGTTATGTGCTATTTTTTATATTATACTCTTTTTTTAAAAACCCAGCATTAAAGACTTAAAGATATTGAGCAATATATGTAACTATTTAACTTTATTTCTCGAGCCATCTACATTAACGTGAATAATAATATTTGCTATGTCCCGATGACACAAATTCTACGACTATTATTCACCGATCTTAGCTTATTCTAGTTGTAAAGCGACTGGTTTAAGGTGTAAAAAAAATTTGGCGTACACATCATTGCCTGGAAGAATAGCATGCAAGTATCAGCTATGAACCAGCTGTGCTTGAGAAGAACCACGCTTATTAGACACGATAACGAGGTGTACACAAGTATAAAAAGTATAAATATAATTCCAATTAAATCAAAAATCATGACCACACACGCAATGATATATCTGATACAATATTCATTTGAAAAAATGGCTTTATATATTATTGAATATTAGGCGATTCTAAGGATATATATGATTTGAAAAGAAGTAATATCACGATTCAGAACGAGATATTTTGATACTATAATAAAGCTTACGAACCATTCTATAGTTCATTGATATTACGTCAGTTTTTGAAAATGTTGCTTAAATGAGAGATTCTTATGTTTAATTCTATTAAATTTAAAACTTAAATATTGCAAAAGACTTATATAATTAACATAAGTAAAATAGTCCATTAAAAATACGTATGGGTTGTATCATGTATGTTATAGAAGATTGAACGAATAAGTTTGGAAACATTAATAGCAAAGACCATATCTTTGATATAATTGATAATTAAAACAATTATGCCTAAGTTGACGAGTAGCTACATGATGAGAAAGTATAAAGTGGGAAAAAAAAAAATATGATACCATATGAGTTAGAAATGTCCTGTATTGAAATTACATAATATTATCGCGAATGATAATCAAGTATCTCACATAAAGAATTGAGAGGCATGGAGTTTAATGATCTGGCACTGTATAGTTCATATCCTAAAAACACCGACCAAAAAACAACCGTAGATGGGATTGTACATTGATATTTTAAAGTAGCTAATAAGAGGAAAATAAGACATCCTATTATCGTTTAACTAAGAGATATTATTTAGCCTATAAATACTGAGACTATCTAACATAAAAAATTAATTCTATATGACTAGCTGTATGCTCCTAATTAATCAATAAATTAGAAAAGAGAAGAAATATAACAGTATGCTGGTATGATGAGAAAATATAGTTTGGATTTACCTATGATATTATAAGAGCATTCATATCACTCCTAAAACAAACAAAAGGTAAGACACATGTATAGATCCCTTAGTTGTAAAACCATTGAGAAAATATATTAATATAAGACAGTGTCATTATATACACATAGTTCTTAGACAGATAAAGCCTATTTGCTAACTGAATTCACTAATGGTTCAGATATGGTACTAATTATAGGAGACTTGCAACTCTATACTATAAGTATGAGGCAAGCATACCATTATCTAATATTATTAGATTGTAGTAGCAGCAAGCAGCAATGGTATATAAAACAAATTAAATAAAATAAGCGTGATTAGTTTTCATATGAGTAGTATACGAGTTTGATTGCTTATATTATTATAAAAAAAAAAAAAGGCAAATAAATTTTAAGGAGACTGACACATATAATTTCTTAACTTAATTAATATAATATATATATTGTTGCCTACTGTTCCCAATCTTTATAAATGTCATAGCTAATTATAAAGATATATATACATATAATATATAAATATATATGTCATAATTCGCATTTTAGATATTATAAGATGCTTGATATATCTATTAAATTATTCTTAAAATTATCAGGTAAATCTTATTTTATCAGTTAAAAGTTCTTGTGGAATATATAAATAATAAAGCATTGATATAATAATATCATATATAAAAGACGTAAGTATATAGAAGAGAGAAAATAGAAAAGCTAAATACAAGATGAGAGACGAGAGAGAATGAACAGCATATATAGAAACTGTCAGTGAACAAATAAACTAATAATTTTTAATATTATATTGTAGAGGTAAAAGATGAGTACATATAAAAATATCACAGTAAAATATTTCATTTTAGAAACAAAGAACGAACATTCATTCAAGTCACTTGCTAAGAGTATGAAGAGTCAATAGAGAACATTACAAAAAAAATTTATATATAAAAATATAAATGTAAACATTATATTAAATAACGAATATTTCTCTCTTTAATTAAATAGTAATAGAACTTATAAAAAATAAAGCATTAGCTTTCGAGCACGCAATAGAACATACACAGCGCATACCTTAGCGTATTTCAACAGCTACACGCATTGGGTGTTCGACTTGCTCTGTTAATGAAGAATAATAACAAATGTAATCATGAAATAGTAGAGTCAACTCTGATGTTGAAAAGATATAGTATATCCTATACACTATATAAGTATGAGTAAACTTAAAGCTTGAATGTATTTGCTATAGCACAAAAGCTGTATGATAAGGTACTAACACGAGTAATAATGATTGACTACATTATTTGAGAGATCACTCAAATGTAAAAGTTTGTCTTTACTTTTTGCGTATTTGGTATAGGCATATTTGCACAAACTCTATATGAAACTTAGCACAAATGAATACATTGATTAAGTTCAGAAGTTTTTCTGATAGTAAGATGGATCACACACTATCTACCACTAAAAAAGCCCAAAACTTATTTTTTCGGATTGTTTCAGTCCATATATCGATTTTGTTACTATTTTGACGGTGAAGATAGATTAATAAAGACTAAGCAGATCGAGTATTGTTCCATGCAATTCGTATTAACGTACTGTTGTATAAACATTATGGTTAAATATACTGTATAGAGTGAAAAAGTCAATTTGTATCCGCGACTGCGAAAAAGAGTTTGATCTACAGTTCAGATAAACATATATATTGAACAGGTGAATTGCATTAAACGCAATTACTATTGTTATGCGAAAACACTGAGTGGGATCTGCCAAGTACAAATTCAACTAGATATATTTTATAGAAATACATGTTACCAGTAATAAATATTATCGTCAGTTGTAAAAGAATAAAAAAATCTCTCATTCATTTTATCAGAATGAGAGAACGAGCAAGGGTGGAACACAATCGACAACTAGAATTGGCAGAGCAAGTTCAGCGATATACGATCTTATCAGTCATGGGTATAGTACTAGCATTTCTCATTAGCGTGAGTGGTTGAAATAATGCATGTGTACGAAATATAGTTCATATTTGGAGCCCATAGTAGTGAGAAATATTCATCAAGAAACTAAAGGTAAAAGTGATAATATTGAAATATTGGAGGTTATTTGTGTTCTGTTTTCATGTAGGTCACATACGAGAATAAAACTTTTTAATTATTTTTTACAAAACTAGACTGTAATGAGGAAAATCAAACTTCCTCGGATAGTTTTCTAAACAAATAAGGAAATATTGTTATTACAGAAAAAAGAGTTTTCTTTATTAAGTTAAAAAGAGAAGGAAGCAATATAAAGGTGAACGTGGGTTAAGAGAGATAAATCTCAAAGGGAGAATGTCCACAATTCTAAAAATCTCTAAGACTGGGCAGGATAAGAGAAATAGTCAGAATAAACTCACATGCTATTAGTGGAGTTGGCTTCAGAGCTTGCCCATTTATATGCTTGTTTATTCGAAGTTGAATGCTGTCAAGGTTATACACATCTACGTGTTATTCATAATATGTATTTATCGAGGAATTTATCACACAGTTTTCACAGCATTATTCTCCTTTCATAACCCGTGGACAATTTTTAGCACCCTCTGAGTTAGAAACAAGAAAATAACCAATATGTTTCGGCGAATTATATGACTATGAGAACAAATGTCAAAAGAAGATCAATAAATATCGAATCAAGAATAGGCTTAAAACTGGAGATAATAAATTAGTTGATCCAAATCTAGTTAATTAAGGTGATTAGCAAGAACTAGTGGGTTTTAATTTCATTAGGGTTATATGAATTACATGAGTGATAAGAGTGAGTACATCAAAATAGATATATGAGAAAGAGAGAGTTAAGACAGCACGGATCTTAATAACTAAAAACACATATGTACTATATCTGTTTTCCCAAAACACAAGTGACCACTAGAGAAGCTGATCAAAGGGATGCGAGTGAACGATTCAACACCATATTACTAAGCAACTACTTTGCGTCACTAAAATTTCGCACTATATTGATATAATAGCGCTTTGACGACAGTATAAAAGCGGAGACGTAGAGGGATCATATCACTCATTCCAACGATCAAACACTTAATTACTCGTGTCGTTTGTTGACTTATACCATTTGTGCGCAAAATAGTTTTCATAAGGAAATCCCGGTTACCGTGTACTCTGGAAAATAGAACACAATTAATATTGAAATGTAATTTTATCAATGATATAGAGGGGAGGGGGAGGGTTTATAAGTGAATTTCAGTTAAATAATAAAAACAGTTACACAAAGATAATGATATAGAGAAATTATATTTTCATGCTAAAAAGAATTAAGTGAGACATACCTATACATGAATATATCAGAAAGTATGCATATATAGCATATACGTAGTTAACATAACACTCTAAAGCATAATATAAGTTTAGATAAAATGTATTTTTTTAATAGATGTTTTTGTTTTAATGAGACATAGTTAAAAAAATTCAAGAATTTTAATAATTATATTTTGAAAGAATTAAGTATCAGAGACACGTTATATATGAAATGCACCTAGAAACAGCGTTTAAGGTATTTGCAATCCCTAGTTACATTATCGTAAGTGAATATGTTATGTTTAAAATCAATGTGAGAATGATAGGAGTCTAGAGTAGGATAAGTAATTTGTTGTTATGGTATTTTGGACCACACGTTATATATTATATTATATATATAGAAATGGAAATTTAGTGGAATAGAGTATAAGTAATTAAAGTCGTGTAGTATTTTAAGTAATAAGGAATGCAAGAATATAGAGAATTAATTTTCAGTTTGTATTAAAGATATTGGAGTTTGTGGCGTTTTTCGTAGAACGAGAGTTAAGTATATTGTCTGCTAAGAATAATGTTACAATTTGTTGATATATTGCTCTATAATCTCTAGTCTGATTGTATTATTAATGAACAATTAATTGATTTCCTTTGTCATAATAGATGTGATTCACAAAATATTGATAAGAGTGGAATGAAGTCATAGTGTAAAATACTTATGCACATTTTTTATGATTTAGACAGACCTTAAGCAAATCTCAGAAGTCAAAAGGCTCTTTAAAAAAAATCAAAAGTAAGTTTATCTAAATCTCATTGTAGCCTTGTCCAAGTTTGAAAAATCTCTTAAAAATCTAAAGAGGCGTCGATTCAGTGCTGCTGAAAAATTCATATTTATATATGTATTTAGAAAATAGATCTCCCTTTTACCTCCACCTCAATTCACACTCTATTAAAAAAATTAACTTCTCAATCACATATAATATCATCTTAAATTCTCAACCTCTCCTTTCAAATAAATTTATGTTAAACCCCCATCTCACTTATCATATGTTCAAATTATTCCCTTCATGTCGTTATATAAATATTACTAGTAATTAAATGTCCACTCTAATAAACTTAATTTACACATATAAGGTTGAAAACTCATATATAATGATTTTACCCTCGCCGAATACTAACCAAACAAAACAAAGACCTATTACAACTAATGACACAATCACCAACTCTGAGTCCCTTACTTCATAATAAACCAGCAACTTAATATATTAACAACATAACTATTAAATTTTTATCACAACTATTGCGGTACGAGGTGAGTTAGATCTTACCTTGTGAATATCACAGAATATCATGATTTTCAAGCTTAACACGTATCGTGAAATTATCAATGTAAAAGATCAGATTTGTTAGTGATTCTGTTGCAAGCTCAATCACTTCTTCACCATTTTAAAAAATAACTATATACCATTGTATTTTATAAATTTATAAATTCTCGCATATTTTTATATTAATTATATTTAGTCTAACAACATCAAGATATGAAAGAGCCTTAATCTCATAATAGGATCGAAAGCTATGCTTTCTATTAATTATATAACATTTATTAAGTATATTGTAAACATTACTTTTACATACCTAAATTTGAAGGTCCCTAAACTGAAATCCTGCCAACGCCCCATATTAATATATATATATATATATATATATATATATATATATTTATATATAATTACTATATATATATATATATATATATATATATATATATAAATATAATATATAATATATATATATATATAATAGTTAATTTTGCCTCACAGAAAGTCTGTTGAGAGAGAGAGAGAAAGAGAGAAGGAGAGAGAGAGAGAGAGAGAGAGAGAGGAGAGAGAGAGAGAGAGAGAGAAGAGAGACAGAGTATTTGGTGATTTGTTCAGTGCCTTTGATATATATATATATATAATATATAGTATTATATATATATATTATAATTTATGTATGTATATGTATTATACGTGGATATATATATAATATATATATATATATAATATATAAATATATATTATAATATAATATAGTGGGAAATATGGATGGTACATATGCAAACATTGTCTATGTGATCACCCTATCCCCCCACCCACCCCGCCCCATGCCGTTGATCCAATGGAGGGGCTGGAAAAGTATAATATTGCCTTCAATATGTAGGTCCAAAAAAATATAAGACAAAGAATACCTAGCACTAAAATACTAGAATAATAAATAAAATTTGGGACTTCATAAATTTTTCATGTACATTTCTCGATTTTTTTTTTTCTTTTTTTTTTTAAATTTCCTTTTTACAATCATTTTAAACATTTTGTTTATCATGAAAATCACATAATTGATAATTTCGTCCATTGGCAAATGCTATTAATTAAATAGGAAATGGAGGCTAAAAATATAAATCCATAAACTTTAAAAGATTTTCGCAATTAAAAATACAAATGATTTAATACCTAATAACAACTAGAAAAAAAATAATAAAAAGTAAAATAAATGTATACTACAAATAAAGGTATTGGCGCACAAAACAGGCACCAGGATCCACGCAGAACTCCAAGCCCAGGCGCACTCGCGATGACGAGCTCACTTGAGTATCTCACGTCAAAACCACGCGTGCCCCAGCACAAACAGGAAACGTTCAGACCACAACGGCATAGCGTAGCATACACCCAGCCGCGTACAACTCCCGAAACTGACCGGCACACAACCAACTAGAACAAATGCATCACACATAGCCTCCAGTAACACGACCCAACAAAGCACAACACAAGTGAACGATATCAACCGCAAGTCACTAAAATACAACACAACACAACCCAACCCAACCAACCCCAACAACCCCAACAACAACACCATGTGGGCATAAACAAATATACGCACCAGCACAAAAACTAACCAAAGCAAACATCAGTCTTCTTGGCATACTAGTCAGCTTGCCACTAATAATCTCCCCAAGAGTGTCGATGGAACTAAACCAACTGACTGCAAACATTCTTTAACCAATAAAAAGTGAGCCGACCTGACTATACAGAAGCTGAAGAGTTCAAACTCTGAAACATAGACACGAGCAAGAACAGGACAATGTCAACGAGGTACGAAAAAAATAGCACTTTACGGAAAAAACGGTGGACAGATAGCCCGCAGCTGCGGAAATTTCAAAAGGTACACTCAGCCACAAGCCAACACCCACCAAACGTAACACTTACAAAGCAAATCCATCTCTCACCTCCTCTCTCCACTCTCTCTCCACTCAAAATTGACTCACCAAATCCTATCCCCTCCGCCTCCCATACTCTCCTAACTACTCTCTCTCTCTCCTCTCTCTCTCTACTGCTGATCGCAACCCTCTTCTACTCTCTCTCCTCTCGCTCTCTACTCTCTACAAACTACCAATATAATCATCTCAAATACTCAATTATCTATAATCACAACTACAATAATATATACCTAATATATATATATATCAATATATACTATATAATACCCAAACCAAATCTTTGCTACTACACATATAATAATATATCTCTATAACTAATGTTCCAATACATATATGATATACATTACAAGTTGTCACCACATACACGGGCAGCACCGCACCTACTTCAAGGCGAAACGGGAGGTCGTGATGAACAAAATTTCATCCGCTAGCGCAACATCAGCAATAATGAAGCATAACGCACCGCAGGCTTATTAGCTGAGGAGACTTAAATTCCAAGCATGAAACACAGAAAAAATGGAAAGAGAATTCCACAAAACAGAACAGTGAACAGGAAGAAGAAAGCACCGCTAGAACTAGCCGAGACGATTCCAAACATATAACCTACACAAACACTTCCAGTTGCGCAAGACAACCCAAGCACCCCACTCCCTGTGCTACCAGAGGGCGTCGTAACAGCAGTCAACGGTGTTAAACGCCGACATAGGTAAGTTCTCGAGCACCTGGCCGCTGCAAGGCTACTATAGAAAACCCGAGATAACAGCACCACCATCGCGCTCGCAAAAGAATAGAGGGTTAAAGTGAACTGACAAAGATAAACCAGAACAAACGTATAAGCAATATTCTATGGCTTTTGACTCCGACCCGTCCAAAAAGCCGGGATGAAACCAGAGCCCCCACCCAACAGATATACCAGAGAACAGACTCAAATTACAAGAGGCGATGAACATTGTATACGCTGGTAGTAACTGAGAAAGAGGAAAAAAGGTCCACCGAACAACGTCTAAACAGACACTCCAGAATTCATCTTTGAGCTGCCCTAGCAGCAGTTGCTGAATGATGAGATTTCACAAGAATTTTTGTATTATAGATATAAGGTGGGCTTTATTGTTGTCAACAGGAGTGACGAGAGAACCGTCGAAAGCAGATATGAGAGTTAGAAGGTGTTTTAGAGAGGGAACGATTTGTAGAAGTGAGCTTATATTAAAAGAAACATTGGAAAATTTCACAAGGATATGACACGACCCAATCGCAGAAATATCATATACCACGCATCGCGAGGAGAAAAACTAGAAATACGGAAAGATGAAGACGAGAAGCATTCTAGAAGTAAAAAGAGAGAGCAGAATTAGACAATGAGTTGGAAGAAAATTTTATCCACTACAAGAACCACTCCGTATCGAGATATGAGTGCAATACGAATAGACAGTAGCAGCAACTATGAGCCAAGATCATTTTAATGAAACAGCTAAGAAACATACAAGTAGGAACGATAAGACAGAAATAACCACCGAGGAACACCCACTAATTAGACAGAAAAAGAAGAATAAATTGCTCCATCCCAACCACCAGAGCCAATATAGAGCGACTATCGCAAAAAGCAGACAAGTAAGCAAAGAGAGAGGACAAACAAACGCAGGGCAGCTTGACAAGAGAGACAGTAGACCGCAATCGCCATACCCCATATCAAATGCATTGGATATGTTCAAAGAGCCACACCCACGACAAGTCTCCCGCTTGTTCCCTAAGAGCGGACAACCAATAATCAAGACTATAAAAATAGGCAAGTATATTGCCCAGATAGACTCGACAATGCGAAAACATATGGCGTCGGAAGAAGAGAATGAGATTTCCAATCGTCCATGAAATGAGAGTTGAGAAGGGAGACGTTTCAAAGATTATTAGGATAATAAATACAAGTGAGAGCTATAGGGCGATCGTCAGTTAGAAGGATCAGAGCGGCTTTCCTTTTTTCGGAACAGGCTGGACATTGTGTGCTGTCCAACATGAGGGAAATTAAAGTTAATATGAGGACAATTAAGAGAAATATAGTTCGAACAAGAGAAGGAGCCAATCTCGGACGCAAACACACTCCTCCAAAACTCGGAGAGGACACTGCGCCCATCCGGCTAACACACCGACTTCTACCAACGTTGCACAGATCTCAAGAGCCATGACACCCGATCAAATGTAATCACAGGCAAAGATATAGGACACCTGAAGAAGAAGAGAGGAGAAAGGCAATATAGACCAGACTAATCGCTTATCCAGGGTGACGTTACAGGAAAAATGGAGGCCCGATAGAAATTGGCACTTTTACAGTTGGAGAGTTAGCAACAGAAGCCAATACAGATCGATACGAGGAAAGGCAATTTAACAGAAGTTCATAATAATTACCTATAATACTATACTAAACTACTAAATATATCAATCACTAACCACTTACATATACCTCCATACTACACTAGATAATATATATCAATATAAAACTACTATCATATAACTATACTATATACTTACAAATATATATAGACATAATATATATTACTGCAAACTGCCAGATTATGGCACACTATATACTCTCGAAAGAGAACGCCACACTACAGAAAAACCAATTACATTTTTGAATCAGACCTAATAAAGCTTATTACCAAAATGTAAAACAAATACCCCATTAGAAGATCGGACTAATATTTTAGTCTTACACATATATAATAATATTATCATATACACCTAAATATATATAAGTACTATACCTAACCACCTATATATAACTAATAATATAATATCTATATATAAATATATCAAATATATATAATAAATAAGGAATGGGCCGAGATATCAGCTACCGGTATCCACGGCCTATCACAGGCACAGTTTGCTGACCTATCCAGAGTATACCGGCCGGAATATCAAGTATCCGGCCCGATAACCGGATAGTTATTCCTAGCATAGGTTCTTCCTCCATTAGGGAAAATATTCAAACACTAAATTTGAAAAATACCTATATAATAATAATATAAATATATACTAATAAATACTACTCATAACTGATAATTATATTAAATATACTACTATATAAATATATATATAAATATATATACATATATAATAATAACATATAAATATATAATATTATATATATATGAAAATATTAAATTTATTATATATAATAAAATTATACCTGATATTGTTTGAACTTAGAATTTTGCGGTACCAATTAATATATTATTATTACTCAGATTCATTTAATAGTGTACTGTACAATACATAATATTTATCTGAAAAATTCAAGTGGAACAACGTTCATCAAAATAAAATTCAATTAAACCTACAGCTTAGAGAACAATTTGTTAATAAAAGAAAAAGAAATAAAAATTGATTACCTGTTAAATAATTTATTATAAATTGCATTATAAGCCTTTAAGTTTATTGAATTAATTATACTTTATTTACAAAAAACTTATAATAAAATACCCAGAACTGAGACCAAAAACTACACGACTCTTTTACAACAAGGTGTCTGCTGCAGCACGCAAGGTACAAACAAGACTGGCCAAACATTTGTGACATACTAAAACTCTTTAGCATCAAACCTGAAACGTCACCAACTTTTTTGGTAGTCCTCTTAACTTGCGGAATTGCCGAACATTATAAATTGCCGAAATTCAATCATACGACATTCGCTAACTGCAACTTCCGCCAAACATTTTTTTCAAACGTCTATCCACGCCCAAATCGAGCACATTACGCAAATTTAAGTTTGGTATCCATACCGACCAAAATCATACGGACATTGAAAGACACACATTAATTGCGAACGAACAACCATTGATAATAGAGCTAAAACCACAAAAATAACAATCAACTAAACGATTAACACTGCACAAACCCCACCATATATCACTATCAACATACACCCATATACACACTAAAACATCACTAATAATAACATAAATACAAACAATATATATAAATAACAACACAATCAAATATAGACCAGCACTCACTATAATAACACAAACCCCTCATAATTATGAGAAAGAAATTAGAAGACTAATGTTTAAAATTATAAGCACGAAATCAATATATAAAAATACTGTGATTATTCATATTTTTATTTTTTATTTTTTATATAATGGGTTTGGTATGAGAGTCGAGAAACAATGAGAGGAAAATAAGACTTTTCAAAGTGAACAGGAAGACTTTTACCTTTTTCACAAACAGAAAACCCGAATACTTGTCTTAAATAATCTCATTACCCTCTAGCTGTTTCCGAAAAGTCCTACACGTATGAAAATAGTGTAAAGAATCATATACATTCGAAACATAACCTTTAAGTTCATTAAAAGGAGCCAGAAACAGGGAGTACCTGCCTTACGTTGGTTAGTCCTGCCACAACGCCCAGCGATATTGAAACCCGACGCACCCAAACGATGCCGAACCTATCGAATGCCGCGATGAATATATTTTTTTATAGGAATTATATAATTTGACTACACCAAATCAAGAACGAGTGAAGAGACTCATATCCCGTCAGCACAAAATGGCGCGGTTTGACTCTAACATAAGGAAGGATGAGAGAGGGGTTCATCTACTCAGCACGTCATCACTACGACATCATGCTGCCCTACAAAAGCCAAACGTGCAATAATTGGAAATATTAGGTTAAATACAATAGGCATTTCCAATAGTATTTAAAATATCGATACAGCTAACAAAGGAATAAATAAAATACCTAATGCATACCCTTTAGATTACACCCTTCATATGTACACTGAATAATCTAAGTTTTCCTAACAAGCCTTTAAAAAGCTCTAGAAAATAAAGAGACATTATACTTGATGCCCATTATAGATAGAATGTGTTCAAACCATAACTAAACAGCTATCAATATGAGATTATGTCACTTAACCTATGAATTATGACGTGCAAATAAAGTGCTAAAGATGATAAGATATCATTAACTTCAGAGATGAGGACATTAGCTTAGTATCAAGACCATACAATTATGCGCATAAACATACTGGAAACATAAACACAGTTGAATCCAGCATAATACGGCAGGAACGAAATAGTGACATAGTCTGATCAGAATGTAACATAACAGCACAAAAACCAGAGAATGCTACGCTAATACTAGCCTAACTGCCAGAATATATGAAGAGAAAACGTAATCACTCTAACCCACTAAAACACCATACGAAGGGACGCCAGCATAAGATTACACATGCGCTATATAATTATCCTATTAGATAATGTTAAACAAGACGGAGTTTTACATAAGTGATAACAGGTCGATATTAGATTTCACCCTACACTTATATTCAACATATGAGGGAGGTAGGTTATAGGTACGATGTCTCGTAACAGTCGACGTTCGAATCTGAACGTTTCTTCTAACACCCATGAAATGAAACGTCACCTCAATTACGGCATGCATAGTTCTGACTTGGTAATAATCGAAGGATACACATACGAACAAGTAATTCACGTGTTCGCATAACAACATTGATAATCCATATAGCGAAAATTTACAATTGTGTACGATGTAGTAGTTTGACATCGTTGGAGATTAGTATATAATAAAAGGGCGTAGTAGCTGGATAATTCCTGAGTACTAGTACATTTGAATATTGTACCTTATTTAAATGGAATGTACTGAGGAC
>JABUQX010074590.1:32500-35011 GCA_015478945.1 Trachelipus rathkii | reverse complement strand
TTACTTTTGTTATTTACTTCTGTATATAACACTTGGTAAAACATGAAATTTCTTGACCGGGGTTTGGCAATTGATTATTGATGTGCTGATTCCAAAATTGTAATCGGTTTTTGCAATCACATCGCATTTGTGAGATATTGTGGTAACACAGATTGTAAAAGTTTTTAGATTTTTACCTTATTCAAGAGGGCGTCTATCACAATTATTGGGATATATATATATATATATATATATATATATATATATATTAATATATAGTTATAATATATACTAATATATAATATTATGATATATATATACATATATATTATATATATATTTATATTATAGAATATATAATATATATATATGGTATATGAAGGGAGAGAAACAAATCGCGAAATGATATGATACATGTCTTTGATAGATATATGTTAAACATATAATACAACTATGAATAAAGAGTAATATGGGACAACAATGAATGTAATAGAAGGAATGGGTTTAGTTAATGTAAAAATACCTACGATGGTAGTAACTTTCTCTTCGTAGACGATCTACTGTGCATAGCGTCTGGAAAATCCCTCATCAAGCTCCAACAATAGTCGGCCATCATATTGATATCCCACTTGCCCTGGTAAAGTCCTTCCATGAACTTTAGATCTTGATGGAAGCCTTCACCCTGCTCATCACTAACATCGCCTAGGTTATCCGGAAATTTTCTTAGGTGAGAATGTAAATGGTGGCAACTTTATACTCCATCTACATCCATTGAAATTGGAAAATGTCGTAGCAGTTCCTATTCAATGTTAGTGGTTTCTCGGCTTTCCTTGTTCCCAGAAGAATTCTGTGCTACATCTGAAAAATCATTCCACGCTCTTGCCCCTAACACAGTCATTGTTGTAACAAAGGCAGCATCACGGGAGGAGTGTCCGAATTTGTGGGCCATCAAATATTCCCAGCTTTTTTTCCTTCTACGTCACTCAGACCAAGCAAAACGTTGGCATCATATAGCGGAATGCATTCACCATCATCGTCCAGGTGCCTTCACAAATTGTTTCATCAACCAAGTTTTATGTGTAGTGTAAAGGTAAGATGATGTTTCTCTCTGTACAAGTGGTTCACGTACGATTTTCCTGTCACCTGGGCGTCAAGGTTTCCCCGGTGGCCATTCTCTTTTGGACCAGTGATCTTTTGCCACCCGGCTGTCCCAATAACACAGGAAGCAGGGATATTTGGTGAAACCTGATTGCTGACCGAGCAAAATGTTTACCATTTTGAGGTCGACGCATATTTACCAATCCATGTACCTGATATTGTAGCCTCTCCAAACTGTCTTGATTTTTGGATACTCCTCTCTCATCCGTACCGAGTACCCTACCTGGAACCGAAGATTACCTTGCCGATGGTAACCAACACACACTTTAAACTGCTCTTTGGAAGTGTCAATCAAACTCAGTCTTCAACTCACGGCATCGTATTGCTGGGAGCCCATAGCAAGTAGATAGGCCCGGCAACTTCACTGCAATTTACACAAGGTTACCATCTTGACTTGGAAGGGCCTGCCGCAGCTCTGCCTTCTCTGGTTATTGATAAAATGTTACCTTTGTGCCATGGCTTCAGTAGTCATTTTCATGCAACCTCGAATCCAACAGAACTCAGGACAACTTCGGCAAATAACAACTCTCATACAAGATCGTTCAGTTCACCCTGGGTGAACAATGAAGGACACCCGACTGTATTTCAGATGGATGATAGACATCATCAGGGTTAATTGGCATCCATACATGTAGACGTACTAAAGTTACCACATGCTTCCCGTATATCGACCGCAGTAAACTTTGCTACTACTGTAGATATATGCGGAAGGTAACGTCTATACAGTCTACGTAGTGCGCACATGAATTTTGTCATTCCTAGGGAATATGCAAAAATAGGGATCCATGATTGCACGAAAACGGGATGTGATACAGCAAATCCGAGAATATATATGGAATCAGCACCTCCGAATTACTATATATCTGCTACAAAAGTTCATCCAAGAAAAATTTTCACCTTTTTTTTGTTGACCGAGTGTTACGTTTCTTATTTTTCCTTAAATGGATAACCGAACTTTGAAATAACTATCTCGGCCGAACAGCAAGTGATTATCTCGGCCGAATATTCGGGTCCACTTGCGCCGGAATCACCTTTAGCCGAATATTTCGGTATTTCGGCTTTTCAACTATTCGGCAATCCCTAATAATATTATATATATATAGTATATATATATATATATATATATATTATATATTATATATATATATATTATATAATATATATATTAATATATATTATATAGTATATATATATATATACTATATATAGGCACTTATCTTTAAAAGGAAGTTACATAAAAGACATGATATCGAAAATCACAGAACTCTGCTCGTGCAGCCCTGCAGTGTTACGTGTAGTAAAACTCCAATAGAAAGATCGCGAGTTACCACAAGTTTACTTTTTTATCATGTTAATTTGCCTTCTGGTATTAGT
>JABUQX010074590.1:25000-27500 GCA_015478945.1 Trachelipus rathkii | reverse complement strand
ATGTGGCCTCGCGGCTCGCGTATTCAGATTCATCACGTTTATTTTTAAAAATAAATAGTTTTAAAAATTTCAGTATATATATATATATATATATATATATATTATATATACTATATAATATATATATATATATATATAATATATATATATATAATATATATATATATGGTGTGTGTTGTGTGTGTTGGTGTGTGTGGTGTGTGTGTGTGATGTGTGTGTGTGTGCGTTGTGGCGTGTGCGTGTGCGTGTGCGTGTGCGTGTGCGTGTGTGTGGGTGTGCTCGCCTAAATTTTTTTAAATTCTTAATTTTCTCGAGATAGAGCTACGGGTTGGGCACCGCTGGTCTAAAGTCTTACTTAGCCGAACTTTTTACTTTCCCGTAGCGTTAATTTTATATTTTCAACATATAAATTTATAGTTAAGTGAAACGACAAAAAAAAAAACTAAAGAATTTTTTAATACTATTTATATCGATATATTGAAATATCGATATTTTTTCCATAATCTGTTTATATATTTATATATTATAATATATATATATATATTATATATATATATATATATATATTATATATATATAATATATATATATATATATATATATATATATATACTATTATATAATTATATCATTATAGGCACTTCTCCTTTAAAAGGTAGTTACAAAAAATGTCATAATATCGACAATCGCATAAATCTGCTCGTGCAGCCCAGCAGTGTCACGTGTTAGCTAAAACCCCAATAGAAAGATCGCAAAAGTTTCCACAAGTTGCTTTTTTTTTATTCATGCTTAATTTGTTAGTTATTTTTTATTTTTTTTTATATATATTTTTAAGGGCTCGAGCCGAGGAGGGACAGAGGGGGGACGAAAGTTCCCCCCCCGTCGTCCCCCGCTGAGGCGGAGAGACCCTGACTCTTTAATTTCTTGCTATTTAATTTTCTTGGGTATTCCTTTAGTAAAAAAAAAAAAAAAAAATAAAAAACTCATGATTTTTGTCGCCTTTTGCCTTGAAATAATCGAAAAAAATCGATTTTTCGTCGTTCCTTCGATATATATCGGTTAACTACCCTTTAAAGGAGAAGTTCTATATATATATTATATATATATATATATATATTATAATTATAATATATATTATATATATATATAATATATATTATATACTTATATATATAATTATTTATATATATATAATATAAAATATATATATATATTAGTATAATATATCTTTCGTCCCCATGTGACAAAGCCACTAAAACAGTGGTGCCAAACCTATCATCTATATAAATTAATCAACTATAAAAAAAAAAAATTGTTTAAATTCGTTTTAGGACTCATTAAGTTTAGGGTTATGATAAGTTTTATTAATTATACACAGTAAATCCGGGTCTACTTACCAAAACTTATCATTAACCTTACTGATTTTTCGACGTAAAAAGAAATATGAAAACACACCGAATAATGTTGCTTATAAAAATACGTAAATTTGGCAATATTTTTTTATTAACATAAGACAGGCTGCTCTCTAGGAATTTCAAATATCAAAAAACATCGGATGGTGAATTTTTTTAACAAAATATCGATTTTTTTAGAATCTGTTCGAACTCTACTATTTACCAGAATTTTGATTACAATTGTTGTAAATAAAAGTTGATATTTTAAACAATAGTTACGTAAATGTTAGTCACCTCAGCTATATAATTACCGAACTTCGGTTAATTGTTTACATTTAATGGGCCCTTTACGCAATTTTTTAGAGCACCGGCTATGCTGCGATTTCGATAAAATACTCTACTGTAGGGCGCTCTTAATGTAGAATAATTACCCCGAATTCTTCTCATTATATGGCTGAAAACTCATATGATGAAACTAAATCTACAACATTTAAATATTTCCTAAAAAATATTTTTTACCAGGGACGGACCAAAATGTGATCCACAAGTCTGACTTTACTCAAAGATTATCACCTGAATATAATCTTTAAATAATAATAAACAAACATATATAAAATGCATTTGCTACTCGTAGCAAAGAGAAAGAGAACCCGAAACCTAGTTTTCCTTTCGTCTAGTTTAATGTGAAGATTTATAGGTGCTATTGAAAGGTGGCAATAAACTAAATTCATATAGAAACAAAATAGACTTCGGGATAATCCTAGTTTTTTGCTAATTACGTGTTAAAATATAACGTTACTATAAACTTTACCAAATTAGATTAAATAATTAATTACTAAACAATTCACTACAATATGTTAAAGTGTACAAAAATAATGACAAGTTTTTCAAAATAAAGTTTGCTCTGGGTCTTAAAATCAAAGTACTTACAATATTACCTAAATCTATTACTCCTGAAAATAAAATTAATAAAACATCATATTTTATCAACTTAACCTGAAAGATGAATCTTCCAAAAATATAGAACAAACGTGCTAAAATTCATAATCTTTTAAAACGGGATTGTCCAATACCAATAGGCTAAGACCGTATGGTCACCATTCCTC
>JABUQX010074590.1:12500-15000 GCA_015478945.1 Trachelipus rathkii | reverse complement strand
CATCTTACCTCCACTACACATTAAACTTGTTGGATGAAACAATTTGTGAAGGCACTGGACCTTGATGGTGAATGCTTCCGCTATTTATGCTCAACGTTTCTTGGTCTGAGTGACGAGAAGGAAAAAGGGGATATTTGATTGGCCCACAAAAACGGACACCCCCTCCGTGATGCTGCCTTTGCTACAACAATGACTGAGTTAGAGGCAAGAGCGTGGAAATGCTTTTTCAGATGGTACACAGAATTTCTGGGGAACAGGAGCAGAACCACTACATTGTATAGGAAACTGCCTAGACAATTTTCATTTTCATGGATGTAGAATGAGTATAAAGTTGCCCTACTTTACATTCTCACCTAAGAAAAATTCCGGATAACCCTAGGCTATGTTAGTGATGAGTCAGGGTGAACGCTTCCATCAAGATTTTAAAGTTCATGGAAGGACATTACCAGGCAAGTGGGATATCAATATGATGGCGACTATTTATTGGAGCTTGATGAGGGATATTCCAGAAGCTATGCACAGTAGATCGTCTACCGAAGAGAAAGTTACTACCATCGTGGGTATGTTTACATTAACTAAACCCATTCCTTCATTACATTCATTGTTGTCCCATATTACCTTTTATTCATAGTTGTATTATATGTTTAACAAACATATATCTATCAAAGACATGTTTCATATCATTGCGATTTGTTTCTCTCCCTTCATATATCAAAGTATATATATATATATATATATATATATATATAATATATATATATACTGATATATATTATATATATATATTCTATAATAATATATATATATATATAATATATAATATAATATATATATATATATCCCATAATTGTGATAGACCCTCTTGAAAAGGTAAAAATCATAAAATTTTTCAAATCTGTGTTACACACAATATCTCACAAGCGATGTGATATGCAAAAAACGATTACATTTTTGGAATCAGCACATCAATAATCAATTGCGAAACCCCGTCCAAGAAATTTCATGTTTACCAGTGTTATATACAAAGTAATAAAACAAAAAGTAAAACCATTCACATATTCAAAATAATTAAATGAAAATTGAAAAGTTTCGTAGTTAAAGATATTAAACTAAACTTCATTTGAATAAGCTCTAAGGTTAAAATGACAGAACATTAGCAGTTCTCTCCATTTTCAGGGGATAACCTATTTCTTGTGGCTTCATAAATATTTCCTCCTGTTCTAAATATTCTTTCACTTTCGACTGATGACGGTGGAGCTGAAAGGTATTTTATTGCTAGTTTTTTCAAATTCATAAAACTATTTCCAGTGTTTTTTCACCAATTGAAGGGAATATCATTGTCTTCACTGGTCAAAGTAGTCAAACTTATATATTTGTTTATTTCTTGATGTAATTCCGTATGTAGCCTTTTACTTTTATGTACAATAATCACATCGTCAGAAGAATGGGACTCTTTTTTTTCACTCTCACTTTCTTTCTGTATGACGATTTTGATGCCACAATTTCTTTAAAACAATCCATTAAAGAAGTGAAAATGGACCCTTCAGCTTCACTTTCCCCAGGAGTCAGGAGCTAAATTTTCATGCATTTCTTTCCATGCCTCAACGATCATAATTTTTACTGATTCATCTGATTCAAGTTCAAAAATTAGCTTGAATCGAGATCTAGAAAGTGTTAGCTCAGCACAAAGATTTATCACATAGAAACTTAGTCTTTTTTTCTACTGATTTCTTAAGCTCTTCAACGAGTGTAATAATTCACGGAAGCTTTTGCTTTTAATTGCCTTATTAAAAAGATTTATTACTAAAATGGAAGGGATCACTTGGCGACTGTTACTTACGTTTAATGCTTGTTTTATTGATGTTGTCAAAATGGCTCAAGTAAATGAAATAATTTTGCCACTGAAATCACGTCAACATTTCTGATTGAATTCAACAGCGTATATGGATAGGGGAACGTTTTGTTCAAACAATCTTTTAAGCATATCATAAGTTCTGTTCCAGCGGGTAGAAACGTCTTGAATTAATTTTATGCTGTTTGACATTCAGCTGCAACTGTAAAGTTTTTAAGCTTTGCAGCTGCCGTTGCTGATGGTGAAAATGAGAGATATGCTTCTGCAAATAATAAAAAATATCTTTACAGACTTCTGACATAATCGAATCGTGAATGCATAGTTGCAACCATGTGAAAAAAAACATGAAATTGATAGCACCACGTCTTCCCTTAAACCAGCTACCATGTTTGGTCCATTTTTATCCCGTATCACTAATGAATTCTATTTTTTTTGGAATATTGAAAAATGTCAAAGGCCTTTATAGATCTGATAAATGACAAAGATTTTCGCCATATTGGCTTCAAAATTTGACCTATATTCTTTATTTTTGTTGGAAATAAGTTTCTAAAATTTCATTTTTAAATTGAAATAACTTTCCCTTATGTTAACGTAATTTATTGTTTATAAAGCTCAATATTCGGCCCGAATAGTTCGGCAAAAAGCCGA
>JABUQX010074590.1:0-7500 GCA_015478945.1 Trachelipus rathkii | reverse complement strand
CCAAAGAGCGGGCGGTTCCGGAGACCATCCCCGGGGGGGGGGATTAGTCCCCCCTTCCACCTAGAGGCCGACGGACCTCGACTCCTGTCATCGGGGCGGGTTACCCGTGGGTATTTCGTTAGTGATATACCCCAAAAAAACAATAAATCCCAAAATTTGAGTACTTTTGGGACATTTATTCGCAACAAATCTATTCGTACTCTATAAATCTCAAAACCATTTGGAACATTGATTTTACTATATTATATATATATAATAATATATATATATATATATATATATATATATATATAATATATATATATATATATATAATATATATATATATATATAATATATATATATATATATAATATATATATTTCTGACGACAAGCGTAATGTACGCAACTTCTGACGTCACAGTCAAACGTGACCCATGAAGAGTCTGACGTTGGACTATGACGTCACGCGCTTCAGGTATATTAAATACGAACGAAGCTCCTTTGGAATGTAAAATCTTTCCCATATATATATATATATATATATATATATATATATTATATATATATATATATATATATATATATATATATATATAATATATATAACAAAAATTTACTTTTATATTTTGAAATATATATATTATATATAATTTAGCAACATAATTTACTTTTACATTTTTGACTTTTACTGGTAAAATTCGCCCGTTGTTGATAGAATGTTTATAAACTCGCTAAATGATATCAAACTCCTTTTTATAAAAGTTATTAAAACTCACGAAAAAGGATGACGATACCACTTCTGCATTTAATCCTTTGATGGACATTTTATATTTGGGAAAATTTTTATGATTAATGTTTCATAAATTTGAATTTTCATTCACGCCAAGCACTCCAAATTTATTCATAATCTTTGTTAATAGTTAATCTATTGTAAGATCCACTTATTAACTTCATATGCATTATTAATTTTGTGGTTTATGCACTAATATAAGAATAATAATGATAATGATACTAATATAGATATATATATATTATATATATATATATTATATATATATATAGTATATATATATATATATATATATTCAAGTTATGTATATATATATATATAATTAATATATAGTGAGTGAGTGAGTGCTAGTATTAAATATATATATGGGATAGTGTAGTAATTATGTTTAATTATTCACAGGTCAGTAGTATATAATCTTTCATATTCTTGACTTTGTATTAGAAATGTTGGATGAAATGGTATGTGAGCAAAGTAGAATAAATTCTGAAAAATAAATAGAATGTGAAAATAGAATACTAGATTATTAGGAAAGAGAGAGAAATCTGAAGTTTGTGATGAAATTCCTTAGAAAGGTTGTTGGAGCAAAACCAAAGAGGAAGCTATTTAAAATCTTTAAATTGACTACTGATAAGATTTGCACAAATGATTAGTGAAATAAGTAAATATTGTAATTTGGGAGGATGATATAATTGAATTTTAAGATAACGATTTGAAGTAATATGGGAAAATGAGGTAACTGAAGAATTCTTAGATCATATTTAAAAGAAGTTGAGGTAAAAGTATATTTGAGAAGCGTTGTAAAATGAATTTTGCGTTAAAAGAGAATGGTGACAGAAAACTTGAATAAAGTAGGACCCAATACTTGGCTCTTCTACTTTTTTTTTTCTTTGTAGCCCCCCACTTTCAACTAGTTGTATTACCCAACGCCCCTCCCCCCTACATTTGGGAGAGGCAGTAACTGTGGATGATAAAATAATTTCACTAAAAAATAGTGCAAGATTTAAAAATTGCGTAGATAAAAATGGCTAAAATAAAATTAATTTACCTTAATTGACTATCATGAATTAGAATTGCTATTGAAAATAGTTTTATTTTGTTAGCTCACTGCCCCCCATCAGCGACCCCTAGAACTTACTGTCCCCTTAAGCCCAGCGCCCCCAGGGGGGGCACTATTGCCCAGGTTAAGAACCTATGACTTGATAAATAAGAATCGAAATGTTGAGAGATTGACGACCAGTGAAAAAGTGTAGGATGAGTTGTTCATAATACTATCCTCTAGATTGAATTTAATGATATTTGTGATCCTGTATTTAAGATACGTGTTTGGTGAAACGTTTTTTCTGAAACTATTTTAAAAAATTTTCACCACAGACTTTCTTAGACTTGTTAAAAAATTTTCCTGACCTTTTGAAATATCAATACGCAAGAGGGTATTTCACTAATTTGATTTGACACATATTTATTTTTTAAGACCAAATGTTCGCAAGTTTTCATATGCTGTTGATTCTTAATGTTTATTTACAATAGGTGGCGTGAGATTTATTATTTTACCTTATATATAAATATATATATATATATATATATATATATATATATATCACATATATATATATTATAATATATATATATAATATTATATATATATATATATAATTTATATATATATATATATAAAATATATATAATATATGATATATATATATATATATATATTAATGGGCACTTAAATGTATTAAAACTTTTTAGGTAAGCTTTTTTTAATTGCATTAGTTTTCATTAAATTAAAGCCTAGATTATCTTTTAAAAATCTTCATAATTCGAGTGAAATAATTGAGGGAAAATGTATATTAAAAATAGATTGCAGGTAGAATAGGAGAAAAGAATACAAAGATAGTACGATATATAATATATATATATATATATATATATATATTAATATATAATATATAATATAATATAATATTATAATATATATATATTAAGATAAAAATATATAAATAATATAATATATATATATAATATATATTATATATTAGAGGAGAAAGAGATAAAGTGATAGGAAATAATATAAAGATAGAATAAAGTTATAGGAAATATTATAGATAAAATAAAGTGATAGGAAAAAATATTAAGATAGACAGCTTATAGAGACCTTTTATGAATATTGGTTAGAAAATATATTGAAACTATTAATAGTTGTTAATTAAAACCTTTTCTTTTTTATAGGTTTAAAATAAAAAGTAATGCCTTCTTATTCGGAGACATTCGATTTCTAACAACGACAGGGAGGAAACCGAGTGTCAGCCATTTCACGTGTTCGATTACATCGATCCGAATGTAGCGATACCGTCTTCAAGTAGTACCAAAGTAGAAGAAGATCATCATAGCGGGACTCACAGTAAGAAACAGCTGATCTGCACGGCACCCTGTCTCTTTTTCGGGACCAAAAATCTCACAACTTTGGAGAAGGAAAAGTGGAATTCGGTGCTTCATAAAGGACAAAAATTCGAGGGATATTTTATAAGAACTAAAAATGGAAAATATGATTATTGCTATAAGATTTGGACCAACAGACGATTACCAGGTAACATTATATATATATATATATATATATATATTATATATATATATATATATATATATATATATATATATATATATATATATAATATATATTATATATATAATATATAATATATATTATATATATATATGTATATGTATATGTATATGTAAATGTGTATATATATATATAATATATATATATATATAATAATATATAATATATATTATATATATATATATATATATATATAATATATTATATATATATAATATTATATTATTATAGTATATATATATATATATAATATATAGTTTTCCTTCGAAATTTAAAAAATTTGTGAATCTGTGATATTGTTCAATATATTTTGACACGTGACATTTAAAATCCATTTCCCTATTTATAATAACGATTAAAATTAGGGAAGCATATGCGAGTGTGTGTTATATGGGTGTTTAACTAGGATAACCTCTGACGGTTGGTAGTGCCATTTAGATTTGGATATTAAATAATTGCGATTTTAACTTAGGATAAAAGGAGCGATGAGAAATTAATGGAATTAGATTTATAAAGTAAAATTTTAAATTATTGTAATACTTAATCGAAACTTTTTGGAGTGCTAAGACGGCAAACCTTTCTTTGTCTTTTTATTACTCTCTATCATTAGTTTTCACCTAAAGGTGGATGTGCTTATGTGAACAATGTTTTCTGTCTCGAGTTACAAATTTGGACTCTTTTTGAGTTTTCTAAAGTTACAGCTAAGCTCTCATGCTGATGTAACGGCAAAAATTTATCATCCGTTCTGTTAATATATCTTAAACTAATCTTAAATTCTTAGATAACCTAGACAACCAAAATAGAACATACTCTCTTTCTGGGAAATTATCATTCTGGATGATTTTGATGTTTATCACCACCAGTGGCTTCTAGTTAAGATATAAATGAATATTTTGCATACCAATTCACTATCTATAACAGCCTTGAGCAGATGGCGTATCCCATTACTAGACCTTAAATATCAGTCTTTGTTCTTATATACTGTTAAACTCTTACCTCTTGGTTCCTCCGACCATCTTATGTTTGTATCTTGATCCATTTCTTCATCATAGCAAAGGAACTTGCCTCCAGCAATTGGAGTTTTCGGCATTTGGGTTCTGGCAATTAGTAATACTAGTATTTTTCTTTTGATTACTGCTTCAGTGGGAAATTTCCATAGCTGACCAGATTCTCTATGGTACATGGGCGAAATACCATTCACATTCCCTTCAACAAAAAACTTCTATACCATGGTTTACCTCTGCTTTCTTTCTTGCTTCTCACCAAAGGTCACGCTGGTCACCAGGATCGTATCCTTCAGAAAAGTTATCTTTAACTGTAATAAATAACTCGTGTTATGACATTTCATACCAGAGTAGTGTAAAATCTACTCTTCTTTATGCCAAAAGCTCTTCTTCGTAAAGGATGAACTAATTTATCCGGTTCCTCTTCCCACTCTTTCTAGCCCTTTTCAACAAAAATGTGAACTCTTAACAATTCCTCTTTCTCGGTTTGCATTTTTCGACTGTACTATTGTTGCATTTGCCTTTAATTCCACTTTCAAACATTGACTGTTAGCTAACTTAGTTTTAAATTTAAATTGTATTACTGCTCTGTCAACTTGATACCAAGAAGACCTATCATGTTCCTGATGATTCTCAACCCCTCTATCTATCGCCTTTATTCAATACTAAACGGAAGATTAGGTTACCCATTAAATCTTCTAATTTTAAATTGCCAGTATGATTTCTGTAAGAAGCCCTCGATGATATTTTCCTTTGTACCTCTCCTCTGCATTCCGGTGAATCTACTGTCTCTGAACATAACTTTTGAATTGAGTCTGATATAAAAGGTTGGATTTTTAAACTTTCATCATTCAATATCTATTCTCTTTCATCTTCATCCCCGATTCTCTTTAAACATTCGCTACTACAACAAACACTGCCTCTTTTTTTTTGATTATTATTTTTTTTTTTTTTTTTTTTTTTTTTTATTATTATTATTATTAGTAACTGAGGAGAATTCGTGTGACTATTTTTTTCGCTAATTTTTTTGCTCAACTCACTGATCTCACACAATCTCCTATGCTCATTATTACACGTGCTGTTGACAAATCAGCCCCCCCCCCTCACTTTCTTTGGCTTACACACTTTAACATCATACATTGGGCCTTGGTTAATCTGAATGTTCCCCCCCCCTATTATGTAAATTTTATGTTCGTGAGTTTTGTAGCATATATATATATATATATATATTATATATATATATATATATAATATATATATATAATATTATATATATATAGAGATATTATTATATATATATATATATATATATATATATATATATATAAGTATGTTTGTATATGTTATTTATGTAAATGTGTGGTGAATGTATATACGTATGTATGTTGTGGTGTATGTACGTATATATATATATTATATATATATAATATATATAATATATATATATATATAATATATGTAATATATATATATAATATATATATATATATATATATATAATATATTATATATATATATATATATTATATATATAATGTGTATGTTAATGTATGTAGGTAGAAATAGTTTACTTGATAAGATGCTCAGTAATTATGGCAGGCTGCCATATAAGCATTTGTCAGAAAATTGCTGCTACCTTCCTTTTGATATAATCAAATAATAAAGGAAAAATTACTAAATTTAAAAAGCTTTATTATAATATATATATATATATATAATATTATATATTATATATATATATATATATATAGATAATATATATATATATATATATATATATATATATATATAATATATATATATATATATATTGGAAAGTTTTCAATAAATGAGTTTTTTATTTTAAAGTTATTATACTACCAATTTGGGAATATTAGAAATATATAAATAATATAATATATAATAAAATATATAGAGATATATATATATTATATTATGTTATCTGTGTATAATATATAAAATATAATATATATATAATATATATATATATATATATATATAATAAATTTTAGAAATTGAAAAATATATTGAAAATATGATAATGCTAATAATGGAAATACTAGTATTGAAAATACTACTAACAACAATAATATTAATAAAGAAAATGGTAATTAAATATAATAATTTATCATTAATAATAATAAATAATAATAATAATAATAATAATAATAATAATAATAATAATAATAATAATAATAATAATAATAAAATAATAATAATAATAATAGAGAAGAAAAAAATTACATGCACTTTAGATAATTTTTTTTAGGTTTAGTTGTACAATCTCATATTATCCTTATGGGACAATAATTTCAAACCGAAAAAGTGGTTTAAAAAAAGAAAAAACTTTAAATAACTTATGTATGTTACTAAAGTTTACCTCCTTACGGTTTCAAGTATATAATAATAATGACGAAAAATCCTTATGATATATCTACTTTGAGTAAGGCCGTCCTCTGAGCTCTAATATGCGTTGTTTGAGGAAAAAGAAATAGATAGGGGAAATAGTATATACATACATAAAAAATAGATAGGGGAAATGTATATATATATATATATATATATATATATATATATATACAAATATATTTATATATATATATAAATACTATATATATATAATATATACTATATATATATATATATATTATATATATAGATAATGATATATATATATATACGTATACAGTGTATCTGTTATATTGCGAAAAAATTTAGTATGATATTCCTTGCATTAATATAAGATATATTTGTCAATAAACATTTCACCGAAACGCCTCGTTTCCAAGATTATAAGGTGATGAAACTTATGTGGGACATATCTAATATATTCCATTACCCGTCCCGTGCCACATCTCAACCTTTAATATTAAGAAAACAAATATCCTGTAGCAAGGTTACCTACCTGTAATTTACTAGTTCTGTATCTCGCTTCATTTATACATTTACTAGTCCGTGTCGCGTCAAGTTCTGTGTTAAAGTGTTCATATTTTCAAAATGAATTAAACAAATAGTGAAATGTGCGATAAGCGATATGCATTTTGTTTACGGTCGTACGAACGGTAATACATTAGCAGACCATGCGTCTCTATGAAAGAAT
>JABUQX010074589.1:5000-23818 GCA_015478945.1 Trachelipus rathkii | reverse complement strand
ATATTTTTCCCAAGAGGAATATTTAGATTTAGTAAATAGATTTAAGGTTTTGTCAGCTTCGGACGAAGCTTGTGAAATTGTTTCCCCCATGAAAAGTACAAAAAATTATGAATTTTACCTCAACTGAGGTTGGTGATGAAACATCCACCTTTACTGAAAAAATTAATTATTTCACTCGATCTCGGACTTAAAATATGAATTTTGTCTCCTCTGAGACTTGTGAGGACTCTCACATCCATTAAGCTTCAGATTCAAATATTTATCTGCTCTGCATTTCTGGTACAGCTACGAGATTCTGACTTCGATAAAAAATATAAAATATAGAATAGATTTCCTGCAGCTGGAGGACAGCACCCGTCACCCTCTCTGCTCGTCCTGTGATACACAGAAGGAGAGTATAACAAATAACTAACCATACGAACGACTGTGATCGTTTATGGTCTCATCTCCCCATATTGGAAAATATTACCTGATGAGCCAGCTTACTCGTAGGCTTGAAAAAACTACCCTTAGAAAATCATTTAAGAAATATTGGCGCTTGTAATAATGGGAATGAGTTGATGTCATTAGCAATGAGTGCAACCATCCCCAACTTACCTGATAATTGTACTCCTTTGTCGGAACGTCGACTTACATAGTGCACCGAAACGCGCTCAGGACTTGAGACCACGGTAATTCATTAAACTCATTATAATAGAATGTAATAAAGGAACAGCTAGTGCCCTTACGACTTCCATCGAGGAGTACAACCTCTGCCACGCCCCCTCCATCTGAAGCCAAGTTACACTACCTTCCTCATCATTCCTCTACAACTAAACTTCGTTTAGTTTATGACTGCTCATCCAACATCCCAGTTTTAATTTCTGTTTACACAGCGGTCCGTCCCTGATAACAGATCAGGAAAAATTATTATTAAAAATTTAGAATAAAAAAAAGTAACGCAACTTCATCAGATATTGAAAAGGCTTTCTTAGGGATTCGCTTAGCAGAAACAGGATCGAGATTCAACTCGTTTTCTATGGGATATCAGAAGACCCCTCAGACCCCCAATCACCTATAGTGACATATAGGTTCAAATCGGTACTATTTGGAGCAACTTGTAGTCCATTTTTATTGGCAGCATGCCTCCACCACCATGTAAATAAACTGCAATAGGCATACAAGGATGCCTTCTTAGAACAAATTTATGTAGATAACCTCTTCGGTACATTTGACACCGAAGAGGAAAAAAACCAGATATTTTTTTGAAAAACCAGATCCTTATTTGCAGAGGCTGGTTTAAATTTAAGAGAGTGGGCTTCCAACTCATCTCTCGCTGCTTCTATGTTTCAAGAAAAGGAATTGGGCATAGAAGAACCTTGTTTAAAAATTTTAGGTATGGAATGGGATACTTCTTCCGATACCATGTCTTACCCCACTCGTAGCTTCGACCCAGAAGCCAATACTAAACGTAAAATATTACATAATGTTGCATCTGCATTTGATCCTCTTGGTGTTTTGTCACCCGTAGTTATAAGAGGCAAAATGCTTCTAAAAAAAAATTTGGAAATTAAAACTTGACTGGGACCACAAGAACCACAAGATCCCCCATGATCTTCAAAAAGAATGGAGATCACTTGTGGTTCAATTTGAACAATGTTTAAACTTAAAGTTGCCCAGGCAACTTATATATTCAATTAATGTGGAACTCCACGCCTTTTCCGATGCATATCTGGTTCTGCATACGGTACTGTGGTGTATGTAGTCTCTTTTGCAGACCTCAACACCTATTTCAAAAATATTATTATCAAAAGCGTTAAAGTATCCCCATTAAAGAGAGTTCTCCATCCCCCATTTTAGAACTTTAATGGGAGCTCTATTATCATCCTCGCAATGTTGAAATTTTATATTAAGAAACTTTGAAAAACATATTACCTTTGAAAAAATATATGCTTGGTGTGATAGATCAGTCCCACGCCTTGGCAGTGGATTTTTCACAGAAAACAACGTCCCACCTTTAACGCAAGAACAGGGTGGACCGAAGATTAGAAAAATGTTTCCTCTATAGAAGTGGAATATATTGTCCCTACACAGACAACCACGCTGACTCGCTTCTGCGGGCAGACTGTTTAAATATTTATCTTCTGATTATGGACATCAGGTCCAACTTGGCTCTTAAATCCCTCAGACTGGCCAGTCTGGGGAAGGAACATCCTTCTTCTTCACAAAATAAAGAAGAAGATCTAATAATCTCAGCTGTGACAGTTACTCCTGTTGAAAGTATACTGAACAGTGAGAAATGTTCATGTATAATAAAAATTGTAAAATAATAATTTTTAGTATTCAGGTTTATAAATAATTTGGAAAAACTCTGTAAATAAATCCCCCCTTTAAATAAATCAATTGTTAAACCTGAATTCTCCCATCAACTTCCATTGAGGAGAAACAAAATTCTGAGTCATATTGGATTCAAATATATGCAGAATTTGCATTTTCAGTCTGAAATAGATTGTTTAAAAAATAGAAGAAACCCTTACACAGTCTGTTGTGTAAACAACTTAATATAATTTTAGTAAATGATATACTCAGGTGTGATAGAAGGTTAGGAAATTCTTTCCTACCTTATGACACCAAATTCCCTTATTTACTCCCAAACAACCATCATTTGATAAAACTGCATGCATATGGGACCCCATATGTTCCTTATCATTACAATTTAGAACTCTGAGCTTCCTTTTATAATAGCGCAGACAGTATTATTTTTCCCATAGAAGAAACCAATATTAAAAAAGTTACAAGACTATGCAATTTTGTGCAAACGTTTTACAAGCCTTAACTTAGGTCCGCCCCTTAGCTGCTTTGCTAAAAGTAAGAGTTAAACACCAAAGCATTTACTATTTTGGGAAGTTGACCTGACAGGTTCATTTTATAATTAAAACTTCAAAAACAGCTACAACAAAAAGTTATATTGTTAATTATTTTACCTGTGCAACGACTCAAGCAGTCCATCTCGAGCTCGTTTTAGACAATAGCACAGAGTCTTTTCTTAGATCATTCCGCCGCTTCATGGTTAGACGTGGTGTTTCCTCTGTTGTATATTCAGATAACGTCACCTACTTCCATGCTTCATCTGATTACTTAAAACAGTTACATTGTTTACCATCTATAAAACAATTTTTCAATCACTACTCCATTACATGGAGGTTTCAATCCTGCTCCGTAGCTAGCCACTTACGGAGGGATTTTTTGAGCGTCTAATGGTTAACCAACTCCATTTGAAACGTACCTTACTAATGCCCTCACGAGACAATGAATGAATTTTAATACAATTATAATTGAAGTAGAGGCGGTTTTGAATTGTCGTCCTCTCACTTTGTAGGGGATGACCTCCATAGTGAGGAACCACTCACCCCTTTTCATTTATTAACAGGGCATAAATTAAATTCGCTCCCGTTCCAGAGGAATTATTGAAATGGATCCCACTTATTTAGATCCTATAAAAATTGGTAAACGCTACAATACATCCTCTCCTTGTTAAATAAATTCAAATTAAAAATGGGGTAAAAAAAAAGGATTATTTTATTAAACTTAAGGCAATCTACAACAAATCTGAATCGCTCCAAATGTAACTGTTGAGACGTCGTCCTGGTGGACAGATGACGGAATCCCCGTTAAAATGGAATTGGGGAAATTGTAAAGTTTTTTACATACTTCCCCTGATTGGCTATGTAGATGCGGTTTTTCCTTGAGTAACGAGAACAGTGAAATTACTCGGCAGTCATTCATCCTTTACCCTTTGGAAATCATAGTAAACATTTATGATTCTTCTACAGAAGAAGAATCACCCTCAACATCAAGTTCTCCCCCTAGGAACCGCCGCCAGGCACATCCTGGCTTCCCGTCGGATCAAAGCTATATTCGATTCGAAATAAGCTTCGACGACAACCTTATTAGCCATTTAGACAACAATAAAAAACTTATCATATAATTTCTTTTACTATTGAACAATAAAAATAATCTTTTAAAATTTCTTACTTATACTTTAATTCAAACGTGAACTGTGTATCCCTCTCACCAGTGTCCCCAGGACTCTTTAAAAGTAGTTAAGCTCCTTTTGTACGGCATTAGGGGTTTTCTTACTTCAGGGTGTGTGTGCCGGGACTTACTGACTGTGTAATGTAATTTCAAGTGGTGCCTTGCATTTTCGTTTCAAAATACATTTATTCTCAGAACTAAAGGTGATGACCTTGTAATTGTTATATTCTTCGAGAAACAGTTGTCCTGGGATGGAGATTTCTTTAGGGGAAGAGTTTCCGTAGTTCCCTTGACTTTGATACTGTTGGTGGTTCGGGTTATTAACCCACCTTTTTATTTTTAAAAAGAAAGGAACAACCACCCCCCTTTTTAATAAAATCAGGGTCGTTGCCTTCTGTTAGTGGTGATATTTTGAAACTAGAAGATGCAAGACGCGAGAGTTAAGTTATGTTACATATGCCTGAGTGTGACCCACTACCGACCCATTCAAAATTCCTATCCTTCAGACACAGTTCACTGGCGAATAAAGAGTATACTTATTTACTTTATTTTCTTTCACCAAAACTTACGAAAACAAATCATATTTTTCTGTTGGATTGCTTTGGCTGGGGAATTTAATGTCGTAATTTATTTTAAATTACTTCATTTGCCATTTGTGGCCAGTTTTCCTTTTGAGTTTTGATGACTGGATTCGCGAGTGGTTGATTTGCAATCGTGATCAAGGGAATTGTGAATGCACTAGTCATCACTATTTCCTTTTTAAAATTGTAAATAATAATCTTAATAATCATTTATATATATAAAAATTAAAATTTATTAATAGAAACTTGCTCTGAAAGTCGGTATCATTTGCACCAAGAAATCTCAAAATTTCAATACCGTACTATGACAAAGGCTCATAAGAGTAAAGTATCCCTTATAATTGGGCTACGCCCCTGAAATTCACAATATTAATTCATTTAATAATAAATAGTTAAAGTCCAAGATTTGGGACCCTGGGTTACTGTAACCCTAAAATGGGGTTAAGGGCTGGAGCCCCCCCCCTCTCATTTTTCTCAATTTTTTCGACGGATTCTTCTTATTCATGTCAAAAACTATTATTGTACCAATTTTCAACCAAGTAGATTATGTATTTCAATATATATATATATATATATATATATATATATATATATATATATATATATATATATATATATAATATATATATATATATATATATATATATATATAAGGTATATATATATATATAAATAACTTCTTTCCAAAATTGAGAAAAATGAAACCGATACAAAAACCGGTTTACATTTAAATTTCTTTTGATAACGTTTTGAAATTTCATACTTCCCTTAATTATACTATAGATGTAGAACTACATTTTGATAAACTTTTATATTAATTAAAGTTGTAGTTTCGTAATTATAAACATAATAGCCCGCCTACAAAAATAGGCCATCAATTTTGAAATTATCATAATATGAAGGTGTTCCTTCTTCATCTTCGTTGCCCAGGTGTTCCAGGGATATCGGAGATGGTTGATATTTCAAGTTGGTCTGAACACTCTAGTCTTTCATTTACGAAAGTGTCATTGACCTCCTTTAATCGAAAAGTCAAGTTTTGACCTCAGGTGACCTTTCAAATTTTTACATTAAAAATTCAATATATTTTAGCTTACAATCGTCCTAGAAAAATAAAATTTACATCAAATTAATCAGAAAAACATACAGAATCTGATGGTTATTGTTAAAATTGATAATCATCTTTAATTAAAAAATTACAATTATTATGTAATCTCTATGGAATAAAAAATCACGAGTTGAGAACATGTGATTGTTGCCAAAAGTTTCCTTTGTAAACTTCTAATGGTTTTTACAATAAATCTAAATTGATTTATTCAACAAATTTATTTATTTACTATATAGTTTTAAATTTGCTATCTTTTGATAGTAAATTTGTTGTTTAAACGCTAATAATTCAATTTGAAGTTTATTTAACTAATTGTTCACCGTCAACCCCTCGGCGTTCTTTCTCGTAGACTATAAAAGAAGCAAGAGCGACCGAGAAGCCTCATATCTTAATTACTGCACTTGCGATCGATTCTGTCCTTAATTTGTATCCCGAGTCGAATCAGATTTTCTACAAGATCATTTATAATGCAGTTAAAGTAGTATAATATTTTATGAGAAGCTTGTTCCTCTAATGGCTTTCCCCCAATCATTTTTACGAAGAGTTCCACGCCGGTTTTTGGAGGCGTCGCTTACCGAATGTTAAGTCAGGGCTGTTGAACTCCTTTTTTTTATAAATTCCACAGCGGTAACACATTGACACTTCCTTCCGTTAGAATGTTGATCCTAGAATTGGTGTAGTATGTCATTCAAAGCCTTCTGGACAAACTGATAGGAATCCCTACTAATGACTTTGTGTCCCCTTCTCTCCTTGCAGTATCTTAGTAAAAAAGGGCAATAGTTTTTTTTTGATTCCGTTTATATTTTAATGTTTTGATAAGTGTTTGACATTGTATGGCATAATCAGTCTCTCTGATGAGTGTTCTATTTGGGAATAATTCAATTTTGATCGTTGGACCGCACGAGTTGCTATACAATGTTGAAGTACTTCTGTTAGAACAGTCCGCAAAGTTTGAATTGATCTGTTTCGCCTACGGTTATGTGGTGTTTGGTTTCCATTACCAAACCACATATCTGCGCAAAATACCTTTCAAACCACCCTTTTTCTTCGTCTAAATTTAGGGTCCAGTTTTATTTGTAGGTGGAGAAATCTTCGAGGTTTTTGCCTATCTTTTACTCTCTCTCTCTCTCTCTCTCTCTCTCTCTCTCTCTCTCTCTCTCTCTCTCTCTTCGGCGAAAGCTTAAAAGTATGATATTTCCAAACACTTTGTACCCAACGTGATGTATACTGCCTTTTTGTTTATTTTTTTATTACATGCAAACAATAAATTCACATACAAAAAAGTAAGCAAAACGCTAAAGGGAAAAATTGAGGAAAATAAAAGATTTAGGAAAAATTGAAAGGATAAAAGATTTGGAGAAAATTCAATATAAGGGGAATGCTTAGAAAATTTCAAATTTAAAGATTTGTTTAAAAGATAACAATAGAGAAAAATTCTCGTCATAGTTGAAATTAGAAATTTCAATTAGAATAAGTAGGTCAGAAATTACTGCCTCGTCGTAAAAAATGAAGACCATTTTTTACTAGTATTAAACTTAGATATAGATCGTAAATAACATAGAAAATAGAAAGTTAGAAATAATAACTAAAAATCAAAATCTAAATATTTGTCAATATTTCATACGTGAAATTTGATTTTTTGAGGGTCGTCTCGAAGCGATTCTTATCATAAAAATATATTTGTAACATTCCTCCCTTAAAAATATTGTAAATGAAAATTACTCTTTATATATATATTTATTAAAATAAATATATAAAATTATAAATATTTATTTATAAACATTAAAAAATCGTCTTGATAGTTGGTCACGTGGCCTCAGAATCTGCCTCATAAATGAGACAAAATCAAAGTGCAATTTTTAGATTGCGTTTATTCAAAATATTCAAATTAAATATTTATAAAACTTAAATCATATATTTTATGGTTTTAAATCATCAATGGATGATACCCATATACATATATATATATATATATATCCATATATTTTTTGTGCAAAATAATAAAATTAAATGTTCAAAGTTTAGCGAGTTTTTAAACTTCGTGTAATTTTCGCGTCGCAATTTCCGTGCATGTAAATTGTAACTAGTGGTAATGGTAGACATAGTTTAACCCTGGTGGTAGAGCAAGTTAGTTCCCTTAGACAGAGGCCTTACCTCTGTTTATTAGTAATAATTAGCCTTCCCTCTATTAAACCTTGCTTACACGTTCTAAATGGCTTCTAGTCTTCTTTGTAAGAACTAGATTCATTGAGGAACAAAAGCAAAGTTATTATCGGAATTCATCTTCTCACTGAAACACTTTTGTGTCTTCAACGAAGATTATTCCTACAAATAATAATTATTATTGGTAGTCATTACCATTAATAATAATTATTATTATTATTATTATTATTATTATTATTATTATTATTATTATTATTATCATCATTTATTTTAGTGTAGCTAGTATACTGCTTTCTATTATTATATTAATTATATTATTATTTATTTTATTATTATTATTATTTATTATTTATTATTATTATTATTATTAATAATTATTATTAATTATTGCTTTCATGGTACTAATTATAGAAGTCTTGGTAGTATGCTGTTATTGTGTTATCGTTATCACGATAAATATTGTTATATTGTCAATCATCTCGGAACTGACTAGAGTTTTTTTTCATCTCTGTCCACTTTCGAAGATATAAATTATACTACATCTTGTTTCGATAACGTGGTTACACATATTCGGAATTTCAGAAACAACTTCGGCAATGAAAAATTTTTATAATATCAAATATTAAAGTGACTTCATATAAAATAAACTTAGTAAACTTTTCATATACTACCCAAAAAAAGCAAAATTTCCATATTAAATTTAATATACACAAAACCAATAAAGTTCCCAAAATTATCATAATAAAAACTCGATTTCCTTTATGGACATTCGGTTTATATAGGCAGTAAATTATAATCTTGCAATTAAATTATTTTTTCATTCATTGTATATATAATATAAGTATATTATTATCCACACGAGGCCCACCGAGTATATATATATAATTACAAATTTATATTTCCCACTATTCATTGGCTACTTTCCAGACTAATCGAGTGAAAGTGGTATCGTGTCAGAGATTTGTTTGGAAGTGGGAATAAATGTCGATTGGTGATCTGGTCTTCATTGCTCGCTACCTGGACTAGTCATATCCCCACAACTTTATTTTTTTTATTGCTATCTATTGTTTTTGTTTTTTTTATGAATCCTGTTTCTTTAATTAATCATCCCTTGCCAGTTTGTAACCATTCTCCTTTTTTTGTTTACATACTGTATTACCCTACGTATTCATGCTCTCTTATGGGAGCCTCGTCAGTTTCCCCCTGAATCCTGGTATCTATCGTCCTGTTGTCTCTCTGCTTATCTTATGCCCATCTTGTTCACCTTTCCCTGTGAGTGAGGGTACAGATCAAAAACCGGTTGTTCTCGCCTTTCTCCGTGCCGCCTATTGAAGGAGACCCAAACCTTGGCTAGCCACCAAGGAGCCTGTCCCGCATTTGGGTTTTTAATCTTGTGCTTCGCGTCTTATCCGTGTGGTGCACGGCTACTGTTTTGTCTTCTTAGGGATTGGGCTCTGAGTTCCGGGTGCTTTTACGAGCCCACACGCACAGCCCACCCCATGGGGTGGAATTTTGGGGGAGGAGGTTTATACCTCAGGGCGTGTGATGGGCGCAGTTTCCGCGGTCACGCTCTCTAGCCATTTATTTTTTATATTCATAATTAGTTCTATTGTATTTTTGCTTATCTATTGAGGTGTGGTTGTTCTTGGAGCATTTGCTTTTATGAAGTTGAAAAAGAAAAATACAGTTCCAAAGAAAAGTAAACCTCATCATCTGTTGAGCTTCCAAACCGACCTCTCCCTGGCCATCTCTGGATCAAGGACCAATAGGGGCTTTGACGCCCTTGTCGATGAGCTGGTTGGTACTTTTATTTCACAGCCTCTAGTCCCAAACATCGATTCCATTGCTGGGACTCCCTCCCGGGTTTTACGTCTTATCCTCTATTTTTATTTAAGTTCCACTATGTCCCAACCTCTGAAGGCTAATAGTCACCTTGTCCTCAGTGACGTTTTGGATGCATCTCCATACTCGTGAGATCTATTCAACACAAATGAGGAATGGTTCCCTCCTGCTCCGTACCGCCTCCAGTACGTAAAGCCAATTACCGTCTTCTCCCGTTTGGGGAAAATTTCTATCATCTCCAAACCTGTCAATATCCGTATTACGTCGAAAGGTACCATATACGCTCCGGAGTTCCTTTTGGATACAAATTACGATATCCTTGTTCATATTCAACAACGAAATATGCTGATCACAAATATCTATGGGTTCCACTCTCACAGGAAGAATCCATTGATGTCAAATCCTCGTCCCTTACTTAACTTCAGTGTGCCATTTCTTCCAACCAAAGTTAAACTAGGCTTTACTATGCACATAGTCCGGACATACTCCCTTTCCCAAGGAGGTGTTTCAAATGCCATATATTTGGCCATCCCCAAAAATACTGTAGATTCCCACAAATCATTTGTTCACAATATGGGAGTCCTCTCCACACAACATGTAATACCCCCTTCTTGTTGTCCCAACATAGTCTTGTCTGTCCACTCTCCTTTCTTTAATTTGGAGAAGGAAATCTTAGAGCAGTGTGCTCTTAACAAACTGGATCGTCGTGAGGTGACTCACCTAGCAAAGGATAAGTTGTCTCATCTTCTCATTTCTTTTGCTAAGGCGACTATGCATCCCCCTAGCAATACACCCCGCTCACGTGTCCTACGTTTGAATAGTCCTCCAGGCTTGAAATTACCCATTCTTCTTACCTACCCGAATTTTGACCCTTGTGATGGAGGTTCCTGTTCTTCAGCACAACTGTCCTACACCGTCCTCTCCAAGAATAAACTGCTCCCCTGCATCACCCGATATAATCTGCGTTCATACCAGACGTAAGTCTCGCTGAAATTCACGCTCCTACAGCCACACAATCACTTTCACAGGGTCTAAATAACACCGTTGAGGACGAGAATGGCTATCATTCCGGGGTGACGGTGACTGCTTGGTGTTTTTGTGGGTAATTCAAGGAGACACCTTCTTTATCGCCCCAGTGATATATTCTCTGTGGGATCTAGGTTACATCGAATTTCGACGGTTGTCAATGTGTTTCCGGTGTGTTTAATATGAACATTTAATACCAGGATGAGGTCCACGACAAAACGGACATACCACCCTATGGTATTCTGGGGAGATGACGAAGTGACTTAGAAGATCTACATTCAGCTCTTATATGACCTTTTTTTTCTTACAGTAACTACAAATACCTAGGTATTTGTAGCATTCACTCATTGGATGTCCGATCTTTTCGCAGTACTCACACACCATTCTTCTTCGGTTTTCAGGATCAGAACGTGGTGTGTTCGAACTTGTGTAACCATTATTGTGAGTTTGAGATCGGTTAGTTTGTTGTTGTGGACTACGACGATTGTCGCTAAAGTAACGACTACCATTATATGAATTATCTGGGGGACTACATTTCGACACTCGACTGTCGTTGTTTAGTATTTTGGGGTTTACAATTATAATTACCTTTCAGGGTATCCGTCCAACTAAGTGACACAGTGTCTATGCGGATAACAGATTCCACGGTTTCCATTCAATTCATCTTTAGGTTTATCTGACTTTCGATGATGACTCGGCTTATCAACATAGTTTTGGGAATTCAGGGAAATCGAATTGGGAAAAGCAATGTTATCAGTTTCCAAGGAATCAGCGAAACTGACAATCTTCTCCCAAGGAGTTCGACTATAATCATCCAGCTCTTGCAGAATTATATATTTTCGTACACTTTTCTCAATGTACGGTGAAAGACTGGGCAAAAAAGCTGTGCGCAAAGAATCGTGCTTACACATGTCAAGTCCACGATAAGCTCGTTAAGCGCTCGAGTTGAAGACCAAACATGCGAATACTTTCACCTTTATTTCTACGGGCAAAGTGGTAAGCCTGTAGCTCAGCGGTGCCCAACCCGTAGCTCGCAAGCAACATATATTTGCTGCTTACATTTTAAAATGTCGTAGCTTGCTCGCGCATTAAGATTCATCACGTTATTAAAAATAAAATTTTCATATTTATAATATATATACTATAGTATATATATATTATATATAGATAGAAATATAATATTATATATATAGTATATATATATATATATATATATATATATATATATATATATATATATTTGTAATAGTAGCATAGAGGGGCTTCACCCCCGATTTTTATAAAAATCACAAGATATACTCAAAAAAAAAATAATAACGAAGAATAAAAAACAAACAAAATGGCAGTCCTTTAGAAAAAAAGTTACAGCCTCTCAAAGTTGTTAAAACTCCCTTAGACTTTTCATTTTTGATCCATCCAGGTTAGATCTCATTTCAGGCTCTCTAGTTCAGGTTATGATATGTTTTGGTTAGGTATACACAGAGAAATCTAAATACTTAACAAATCTTATCATAACCTGAACTAGGATGGCCCTAAAACGAGCACGAGGCCCACTAATTTTTATAATAAAGCCTATGGGAAAATTTTTAAATTTGAGAGGCTGTAACTTTTTTTCCTAAAGACTTAAATCATTTTGGTTTTATTTTGGTTCATTATTATTTTTTTAAGAGTATCCATATGGTTATTTTTTTTTTTAAAAAAACAATTTTTTATAAGTAAATCCTATTGGAGTTTTAACAACTTTGAGAGGCTGTAACTTTTTTTTCCTAAAGAGACCGCCATGTTTGTTTTTTTTTTAATTTTCATTATTATTTTTTTAGAGTATATCCTGTGATTTTTATAAAAATGGGGGGTGAAGCCCCTCTTTGCTACTATTACCATATATATATATATATATATATATATATATATATATATATATATATATATATATATATATATTTATATATATACTATATTTAGTCTATTTATATTTATATATTTAAAATTAAAATTATATATATATCAGAGGTGAGCATGCAAATTTTAAACTTAAGAGCGCAAAGTGGAAAAACTTGTCTGCAAGCGCAAAAGCGATCAGTTTTTCAAAAAAAATTAGTTTGCAAACACAAAAGCGCACATATCTGCAAATCAAATTTTTTTTAAAAGCACAAATTTAGGAGCGCAAAATTAAATATAAGAAATAAAGCGCAAGTATGTAAAGATGAATTATTTTTAAATTTTAATTGAAAGATGTAAATATATATACAAAAAATGAGAAAGATTTTAGTTATTCAATTATCTGTGATCTCTTCCTCCTCGCTCTCCTCTTGCATTCTGAACAGGGTCATATTCCCTTTCATAAAGATACAATTCCACCCAGACCTCCTGGTATTCACACGGAAACAGGTTCCTAGTGAGAGTGGTACTGTGGTGAACATTTACTGCAGCCCAGCTATCCAAGGTTTGTCCCAACTTCTCCTCCAGAGGTGTTTGCTGGATATATATGGGGCCTTCAGTTTCTGAAATATTTAGAAATGATATCAAGAACTCATCTTTTTTAAGTTTCATTTGAATATTAGTGTATTGTGAAATATATATAATATATATATATATTATATATATATATAAATATATTATATAATATATATATATATATATATATATATATATTATATATATATATTATAATAATATATATAATATTATATATATATATATATAAATATAATATATAATATATATATATATATATTATATTATATATATATATATATATATATATATATATATACTATATATATATATATATATATATATATAGTAATAATACAGATAGTTGCTTAAAGTTTGTTCCAAATTATAAAAATAACTCAGGATAAATAGGTCACTTTCAAACTCAGTCTCATCACCTTCAGTGCCTTAATGTGGAGGAATAAGATTCGATGAAATATTACTCTTTATTTCCTCCAGTATCCTGGTCTTGGCAGCTTGGTACTTCACTTCATTTAACCTACAAACCACTCCGAGTTTGAAGTGAGGATGCTGGACTGTTGCCATAAGCAAATCAAAATCATCAAAGATACTGCTAAATCTCGGTTCAAAGCTCTTTTCTTTCCCTTTGTTTGCCTTTGGTTGCTTTAGCAAGTAGTTGACTAAGGTTTTGGCATAGTTAAATTTTTCCACCTCGTTTCTTTTCCCCGATCTTGTCCTTGAGGAGGAAGAGATTAGGCAATAGGATTCTCGCGTACGCATTCTTATCATCCTGCAACATATCAAGCCTAACAGCAATAGGCGTCATTATTTCAATGTACTCAGCAATTACCTCCTTATCACTTTTATTAAATATGTTGTTGACTTGTGTCATGCGACCATCAAGGTTCTTAAGCAGGTATTTCATAGAATCATATGGGGAGTTCCAGCGAGTAACACTTGATGTTTTAAGCTTTGTTCTCAATTCCTTCTTGATTCTGTTTTGGGCAGGGTTGGCACAAAAAGCCAATTTTGGCTATTGGCTTTTTGGACTTTTGACCATAAAACTGGCTCTGGCTTTTTGGCTTTTTGATAATCCATAAATCAAAATTGGTTAATGAGCAAAATATATATATAAAAAAGTATTTTTCTTTAAATTTAAGTTAGATAATCTTTGCTTAATTAAGTGGAAATAAAGGAATGCAAATGAAAGTTTTATTGTTACCAAAAATTCCTTAACATTTATAACAATTCAAGTAATTTTTTTACTTAATAGAACATTAGGAATGAAAAAATTTTAATTTTTCATATAATGAAATTTATTAGCATAATATGAACTGTATTTTTTCCTATTTTTCATCTTTTTTAAATATTTCCTTTTTAAATGCAAAAATGCCTATTAGTATTAGTAACTATTTTAATTAACATAGATATCTGTACACTCTTACTAACTTTTCAGATTTATCTTTTCCTAATTTGTTTAACTTCTTCATTTACTTTTTTTTTTTTAGAACATTAGTAATATAGAGACAGTAAGAAGCCACATGGGCCTATCGAGACTGTCCCAGTCAAAACTGACTAACCAAATTATGCCTCATGCAAATCCACCAAAAGCACCTAGGGCTGTCAAATTACTGTAACTAAAAATCCACCAATTTGGCTTAGTCAAAAAAAATGATATATGATACCCAAACCATCCACATACCTTAACAATTAAGTTATGGTCACACATGCAATCTAACATTAATAACTACTGTTCCTAAAAACCTGCCAATATGCTCGTCTAAATATACTATTATGATAACCCAATCCCATCCATATACCTATCCAAAACCCCCCTTTCTTAAATTGTTGCAATTGAGTCACAACTCAACAACCTCCTGTTGGCAAAACCCTTCCAAAATTTAAAACAACCCATTGCTGAAAGGGATGCTTTCTTATATCAAGATAGGATGCTTCTTCTTAAATTTTTCTTATGCCCCCTGTTCCCGTCCGCTGCTCTACTATGAAGAATTTATTGCTCTCTGTATTATCAATAGATGTAAAAGTTTTGTAGACTTGTATCAATGTCCTCCTCTGAAAAATCGCCTTTCTACAGAAAACATTCCTAACTCCTTTCAGCCTCTCCTCCAAGCTCTTACCACCTTCAAACCCAGAAATCATCCTTGTTGCTCTATGTTGCCTCTCTCTAGCATATCTAAGTCTTTCTTTAAATAAGGGCCCAAACTTGTGCACAATACTCTATTACTGGGCTAACATAGCTTATTATACAGTTTACTTATTTTACTTCCTTGCTCTTGTAAACAACATTTGATTTATTATGCCCAGATCTTATTAGCTTTATTCCTTGCTGCCAAACACTGATTTCGCTACTTTCAAATTACTGCTTATTAATCACACCTAAATCTTTTTTCTTTGTCCACAGACTCAAGCAATCCCCATTCATATCTCGTAGTTAAAACTTTTATTGAGTAACCTAGGAAGAACCGTACACTTTTTACTATTAAAATTCATTTGCCACTTATCTGCCCAAGAGTTTATCAAGGATTCATTTTGACATCTTTATTACATTCTTCACTAATTCCTAACTGAGGTGCCACTTTGGTATATCTGCAAACTTAGAAAACCTTACAATTTAAGTCCCTAGTCTAAATCATTTATATATATGAGGAACAATAGTGGCACCCAGCACTGAACTCCTGTGGGACACCACCTTCACTCATTTCCATATGACTTATTGCATTAGTGGTACACACTTTTTTCTAATTCCACAACCACTCTTTAATCCAACCATGTACTACTCCACCTATACCACATTGCAATAACTTCATCATCAGCCTTATGTGGGGAACCTTATCAAAAGCTTTGCTAAAGTCTAAATATATAAAAACTGGATCTCCTCGGTCAATGCAGTCAGTAATGTATTCCATAAATTCTAAAAGGTTTGTCTGACATGACCTACCCTTTCTGAACCGGCTGGGAGTCATGCAATACCTTGTTATCTTCTAAATATTTCTCTATATGACCTTTCAGTAACTTTTCCAGAACCTTTACAACCAGAGATGTTAAGCTAACTGGCCTATAATTTCCCATATCTTCCTTACTACCATTCTTATAAATAGGCACAACATATGCCGTTTTCCAGTCATCTAGTACCTCAGCAAATGTTATAGATCGCTTAAAAATCAAATACAGTTCCTTTGCACTATATGATACCCAACTTTGTCCAACAGTTGATTTCCTAATTGCTTACGATTGGGTGGGTGATATCCTGGACACATATTTGAAGAGCTTAGCAAAATATTTATTTTTGACCACATTAAATGGTATATTAGAAGAAAAAAAGAATTTAGCTTTATCCAAATCAAATTTTTCTTTTTGCTTCATAGTTGTTTTTAATATATATGAACTTATATTCTCTTGCTGATAAGAAGACTGATGTTTCATTGGTGTGGAAGAAGTAGAAGGAGATGGATGTAACTGCATCTCATCAACGTCTTGTTCAGTCTGAGATGAACCTAAGCTTATATTGTCAGAGGCCCCAGAAGTGGATAAAATACTTACCTCTGACTCTGCCCTAGAAGTACTAGATCTTGGTGTCATTTGTGTTTCACTAAGGTCTTCTGTTACTTGTTTTCTTTTCTTAATATTACATTTTATCAAATGTACTTTTATTCTTCCAATTCGGTCGCTTATTAATGCAAAGCAATGCTTACACTCCACTTTTCCTTTTTGTTCACCTGTTAAAATATTAACCTCTGTCCATTCTGTTGCTTTAGAGCTACCACCAGTGTGAACTTTGGTCATATTGTTGTATTTAAAATTATAAGTATATATATATATATCTATTGTAATAATAATAACCTATTTTATTAAGAGAAAAATAGTACATAGTAAATAGAATATGTAGATACGCCTTAAAATTTTTCACTACTGGAATTTTTCATATAAGGTTCAAATAGCCAATTAACCATAGCCAAAAGGCCAAAAATCCATGGCTTTTTGTTTTTTTTTTACCAAAAAGCCGGCTTTTTGCCAACCCTGGACTTTTGGGCATTCCACAATGTCTGTGCTTTGGCAAGTGTCTTATTAAATGGATCCTTGGCACCAGAGGGCCAGCGATGAATATTTGAAACATCCCTAGTAGCCAATATGTTTAATGTGTGGGAAATGCAACGGCGATGTTTAGGTAGGCTAAGGGCATCATGTTCTTCAAGCAGATTTTCTAGCTGGAGAGGTTTTGTCTGCAGAACCTCTGTGTCACTAATTTGCCCCATCTCTTCAGGCTTAACCACTATCTCTGCAATCGGTACCTGTTCTTCTTCCTCTTCTTCATCCGTTTCTGCATGAGCATCCACCCGAAAGGCTGCACAGAAATTTTCACCCTTATCTGTTGTAATGAAGACAACCTGAAGATAAAATTTTTTTTAGTTTAGTTTTCCTTAAAATTTGGAGTTTAAATTTTCTGAAAAAATTACGTTATTATTCATATTGATTTTTATTGACCTTATGCTCAATGCCAAAAATCTGTTGTATGAAATAATGTGTTATTGTTGGCTAGGGACCTGTGCTGGTCTGAGACACACATAACTCCTCTACAGGCAAGGGACAGCCTTCTCTCTCTTCAAAGTATTAACATTAATCTCAGTGAACCGTTCATGCCCAGAAAACTCCTATTTGTTGTTCCCAGTCCAGCTGTTCTATCTGCGGTAGTGGCCACATAACTGACCTTACTGATAATGTATTGGTTAAATAGGCCTTCCCTATTTTACATATGACATTCCCAAAGATCCCTCACACTTTCTTCTCGGGAGGGAAATAGAGAAATCAGAGTTCAGGTTGATAGTATTTAGAATTGACCTTAGGACGGAACTTAGGCAAAGAAAGAACTCAGAGAACTCTACATTGGTGAATAGTAGGCCCAAATTGCATGTTTTAGCGAATCTGCGAAGCAAAATATTTGATGAGAAAGAGTAGTTAATGGACAAATGAAACGTGGTATTCTCAAATTCAAAAAATTTTTGTATGGACCTGTATTCTGTTATGTTTTTGATCTGGTTAGTTGTGACACCACTTATTATAGTTAATGTACTTAAAATAAAACACTTAGTTGTAAAGCAACTAATAATAATAATAATAATAATAATAACTAATAATAATAGTAATATATATATAATATTATATTACTATTATATATAATATATATATATATATATATATATATAATATATAGTTATATATTATATATATATAATATAATATATATATATATATATTATATATGGCTATATAAGATGTTGACTCTAGGAACGAAAATCAATAAAAAATGTAACCTAATTTCAATGATTTTGACGTGTATACTTAGTAAAATACTGGATTTTCAAATATAATTAATTAATATTAACAAAAAATTAAAAAGAAATTGACATAATTTTTTTCTGTGCATACAACCTATAGTCTTATAAAATGAGTAGCTTAGGCCGTGCTTAGGCTATTTATTTTCAGTTTAAATTTTGTATGAATGTATACGTAAAGTTTGTTGAAACACAACCACCTTGACAATAATAAATTGATATTTGATATTTTTATATATTTTATGTTTTGATCCCGGGGTGGGCCTTCGGCCCCCCCGCCCC
>JABUQX010074588.1:52500-83546 GCA_015478945.1 Trachelipus rathkii | reverse complement strand
TCCCCCCCTCATCTTAGCGTAACATGGTATGGAGAAGGAAATTAGAAAATTAACTACACATTATAGCAAATAAGTTAATGCTTATGCAAGTAAATTGTGGCTAAATATATAGTGGTAATAATATATATCAATTTAGAAATGTACATGAATATAAAATATAGGTTATACATTATGAAATATATACAGTACACGAAACATCAAATTAAATATTCTGAGGAGATACAATAACGGAGGACCAGAAAGAAAGTGAGTTTTATTGTCTTGACATGTGTTTAATAATCATTTTAATAGCGTGTAGACTGAAGGTCACAGAAAGGTGAAATTTATTAACACTGGATTGTCGCTCCAAAGACATCATACCATCTCGACCACTACTCGGAAACTCAACAAAGAGGCCCGAGACACTTGAGATATATGGGCGGGAGAATGTTGTAGTAGCTCCTCACATCTGTAGAACAGTACAAATTAATTGATTATATAAGATAAATATCACTTAAGTGATAACAATAGTCTCATATATATTATATATTAATTAGATTGATATATAATATAAATAGATAAAGTTATATATATAATATATAATATATACTATATATTAATTATATCTATATAATATTATATATTATAATATATAATATATATTTGATTCTATAACTATATAGAAAATTATTAATATATATTATATATATATTATAGTATATGAATAGATATTTAATACTAATATTAATATATATTAGTATTATATATATATATTATAATATAATAATTAATATATATTAATATAATATATGCTTATTAGGATTATAACTATTATGGAGTAAGGCGAAAGCCGACTAGCTCATTTGATGAGTACTTTGATCAAGTCACCTATGACATAGACATTAAATATATCAATCCACATTCTACAAGATCATTTTCTAACTAAAATATATTATATTTGTTCTTTTTTTCTTTCATTCAAGGAATGAATCTAAAAATCATTTTGTGTTAGAGGCAAATAAAATGTGTAGGTAGTTGAAAAACTCTATGAAGACCTCCTAGCTTCGTCTCGTCGCCTTAAATAGTTTTTGTTATCCTCTAACTTATAATTACAGCTTCAGATGTTTATCTTCATTGTAGTTTAAGAGGCACGTTTAAAAAGGAAAGCAGGGCCTATAATAATAATACTTCAACAGAAATTTTAAGAGAAAATCCATCTCTTTCAAACTCTACCTGTAAATGTCAGAATTATAAATATTAAATTAGGATAGGAATTCAGGGTTGGCTTGAACTATAAATAATGAATTTGAATCTCAAATATTTGAGTTTCATTTGAGATTCAAATTCATTATAATTCAAGCACAACCCATGAATACATCCTAATTTAATATTTATAATTCTGGCATTACAGGTAAATATATTGTAAATACACGTTCTTATAGTTAAATAGAAGATAACTCTCATATACCACTTATGATTTAACTATGTGAATCTATCTTTATCAATGACCATAGAAAAAAGTATATCAACTTATTATTTGACTTGCAAAATGCGTCTGTTAATTAGTGAATTGAGAAAGACTTTATTTCATTTGGATTTAAGTGCACATGGAAATAACCCTCCATGATGAATGAAATCAATCACTGAATTTAATATATAAATAAAAAAAAGAAATGCAATTTATGGCAAGACAATTGTCAGTGTTAAACTTCAGTCTCTGATTTAAGATTGATCTAGAATGTATGAACGTTGTAGACAAGAACAAATGTAATTAGTTACACCTGGATTTTATTGTTCTTTATTTGTAATGATTCACCTTTTCGAGAAAACTCCAAACCAAAATGGCATAAAAAAAAGAAAAAAAAGAAAAAAGTTTTTACTGATTGCCAAATTATTTTTGGTTATCGAAGAAATTTTACATCAAATTTGCTTTAATTATTCTCTTACTGTTAATATATAAAATACTTTTGCTCGAGTCTTATCTGAATTTTCCCATTTTTATTTTCTTAGAAAAAGTTGTATTTACTTGATGTCCTTTCATACAACTGTATGTGTAATAGAATAGGATTATGGAACCAGTCAAGTTAGTTGCGCAAGCCATTCCCATCGTCGGTTCTGTGCACGTTAAATTTATAAAATCATGCAAGTACATAATAAATAGCTCCTTAAAAATGACAAAATATTAAGTTGTAAAAATATTTCTGGCACAAGTTATTTATTTTTGTTGGACTAGAGTGAATTTGACCGAGTCCGATATATATATATATATATATATATGATATATAATTATATATATATATAGTATATATATATATTAATATATATATATGATAGTAGTATATATATAATATATATATATAATATATATATATATATTATAGTATATATTATATATAGTAATCTAGTATATATATAACTATAATATGTATTTCATTTCAAAGTAACAGCCAGAAAGAAAAAGAGTAAAAATTCCGTCGCAGGCACATTACGCTGCAATAGATATTACGTTGGCAACGCTACACTCAAAGTTTACCAGGCTGTAGCCGTGGTATAAAGACAATAGTTAAGCGCTAAGTTCGTAAACACGAGCGTTCGGATTCATTTGTGTCTTGTTATCAATCTCCGTTAAGTATGGAGATATGAGTTGCATGTGTCATACGTTGTTTTCTCTAAACTATCATAAATAACTGGTTAATTAAAAATATAAGCGCTGAAAGGATAAAATCGCAATATTTTACAATGTTCCACTCGAATGAACGGAGGACTCCGAGAATGATTATTGGCGTCACAAACGAATCTCTTTCATTGCTATTCAGGTACAATCTAAGCGAAATGGTTTAGTCGCGAGCAAGACGTGCAATCGAAAATGGAGATAAGAATACCATGACAAGATTATTATTAGTATAATAGGTAAGGAGAAAAGTCGAACAGATTACTTAATTTCGCCCTGTCACACAACCTTCTCTTAATTGCATACAAATGCAATACACAACACACACACAAACAAACACTTCCCCCATATATATATATATTATATAATAAATATATATATATATATATATATTATATAATAAATATATATATATATATATAATATATAATATATTGATTTTAGGATAAACCTCGGGCCCCCCACCTTTTGGGAAAAAAGGGTGGCATAATTTTGAGGAGGGCCAAAGTAAGATAGCACGTTATATTATAATAGCTTATAAATAAAAGCTTATAAAATAACTAAACAAATATATTTAACATACACCGATATATACCTATTATAATATATATATATATATATATATAGATATATAATATACATATAAATATATATATATAATATATTATATATATATACATAATATAATATACACACCTTGTTTAATCTGAGTGAAAATAATCATTAATGTTTTTGAAAACACAGCAAAGAAAAAACTTGAATCTGCAACAGTCGAGATCGAAGAAAATATATCTAAAAGAATTAAAAACCATAAGAAAGAATTTCGAATCAAAATGAGTCTGAAGATAGAGGTGATAAGGATAAATCCAAAACCTTATCGTCAGAAGTTCATAAATATATTGTGACAAATTATCAACGAACTAAAATGGACGAAATTTCTGTATATAGCAAAATCTCTGAAAAAAAAAATCATTTCGGAGTCAAACGTTACGGAGATCGAAGCAGAAGAAATTCATAAATCAACTAGAATACTGCATGGCGTTATTTCCGATCCGACTTAGAAGATTTTGGAGCGGAATGCATTCATTTAAAAAGTTTTCTTTTAGAAGAAGAAAATTCGGATTTTTCCCTCTCAAATTTAAACAAAATTTAATTCCTTTAAAATCTCATGATTTGTATCCCAAATGTTAAATGCTGCTTAAGACTGTATTAGTACTGCCTGCATTCCCAAATGTCAGCTAAAAGATCATTTGCGGATTTAGAAGAGCAAAAAATTACTTACGCTCATCTGCATATAACTACGTGTTGGTGCATCTTGCATGTCCTTGCAATAGAAAAGATATCAACTGTAAAATTTAGATTTTGAAGATGGTTATTGACAACATTTGCCAGATTTGGCAAGTAAATGTAAATGACAAGTGGTAAAAAGATATTAATTTTTTAATAATGTAAGTAATTTCATATATATATAATATTATATATATACTATTATCTATATATATATATATAATTATAATTAATATATATATAATATATATTTATATATATAGTATATATATTATTATTATATATATTTGGGCAATAAGGGGCGCGTAAGAAACTCCTGGGAATGTTATGTTATATGTATCATATTCATATATTATATAAAATATATATATAATATATATATATAATATATATATATATATATATTATAATATATAAATTAATATATAATATATAGTATATGTAATAATATAATAAATTAAAGTAATATAAATATATATATATAATATTGTGTGGTGTTGTGGTTGTGTTGTGTGTGTGTGTGAAACATGAAATACATGTCTGAATTAGAAAATAAGGCGGAGCGTTGTGGCGAAAGAAGCTCCGACTACGCAAAGCAAAATGCAAGGGAGACAAAAGTTCGTTTTCAAAGTCTAACGCAAAAGTCGTAATGTTCGTCACAGCGGTAGCACAAAATTAATGATTAAGAATCGTTTTTTTTCTTCCATTGTTTTTGTATCTAATATTCTATGAGAAAATGGAGAATGTAATTTTCGATGCAATTATAGGGAGGAGTATATAAATAATATACTATTATATATATATATATATATTATATATAATATATATATATATAAGATGAGTATGGTGTGTGTGTTGTGTGCTGTGTGCTGTGTGCTGTGTGTGTTGTGTGGTCGTGTGTGTTGTGTGTGTTTTTGTAACGAATCTGCAAGAATTCATAAGTTTTAGTAAAAATTTGATGGTATGGTGATTGTGTCGTGGCTCGAACCAATAATTGTTGAAATAATCCCCCCAACCATAGTAAACTTTGGAGTGAGTGTGAATAGTTGAGAATTGCCCCTCTAATCACATAAAGCTTCGTTACCGAAGATTAAAGGCAAATTTTGAATCTGATGAAGAGAAATTCTTCCCCAAGCCCCTCTAATATAATTATATAATACTATTATTATATATATATTATATATATATATATCATATAATATATATTATAAAATATATTACATATATATATATATAGTATATATATATATATAATAAATAAATAATATATAATAATATAAATATATTAGTATATATAATATAATATATATATATATATTATATATATATATATATAATAGTATATATAATATAGATACTATAATTATAAATATATATATATTATATATATAATAATAGTAGATAATATAATAATTATATATAATATATATAATATAATATAATATATAAATAATATATATATTAATATATATATATATACATGGTGGGGAGGGAAAGGTCTAAAGACAACCTAAAATCATCACAGAGTTTGTAAGGACAGTTCCGAAGCTAGGATCTGATGTTAAAGGCCGGACATGCCCCAATAACATGCGATTTGAAAGTATGGCAATAAAGTATCCGAAAAAAATAGATCAAGGGACTAGTTCCAGTGAGAGTCATGTAAGAATTGAAGCCTAGCGTAAAGTCAAGGGTCAGAAAGAGTTGGATGGAGAAGGAATTCGAGACAACGTAGAATGGCGTGTCGCTATTAAAAAGAGTTCAAGAAGCAAACCTCAAATGTCAAGAAGGTAGTTACAGAAAAGTTAGAAAGAGTCTCTCTCTTTCTCTCTTCCTCTCATTATATATATAATATATTATATATAGCTATATAATATATAGTATTATATATTATAATATGTATATATATATATATATAAAATAGCATAAAAGATGCGAGATACTATATATATTAATAGGGAGGGAGAGTTATTGAAGTTTATGAGAGAGCATATATTTCTCCACTGACAGAGCGCGACGATTGCGATACGGCGCATTTTCATACTATTCCCCAATCCGGGCTACCATATGCCGCATAAATTTTTAGACACAGAGAGGTAATTCCAATAGCAATGGAATTTATTATAGAAACGTGGTGTGCAATATCTTATATAGTATATAATATAGTATATAGTATACTAAAATATTTTATATATACGTATATATATAAAGTATATAATATATATATATATATATATTATAATATAATAAGTATTAAATATAATATAGTATATAATATATATATAAAAGTAACGGGAGAAGAAAAAGGTCACAGAAACAGTCATGATGGGAGATAGATAATAATTTTCAAACTCTGGCAAAACGTATGACTCAATGTGCAATGCAACATTTTCTAAATCCTAGCATACAAAAACAAATTTCTTGATCACGTGTTTCACAGACTGTAAAAATTAATTTGGGATGCACTATCGTATGAAATTCCTGCTCAAGGCGGAACTATCACTGACCAATAAAAAGGCTAAAGATCACAGAAACAGACAACGCAATTACCATCTATTAGCGATATCATTCCATTGTTATGATCAAAAACGTTTTTGGCTCTAGCACAAATCTAGCAGCGATGTTCGGAGGTTCAAAAGACACTATCATTGATCGAAGAGTATCAAAAGAGAAAATAGCTTGAAATCGAGTATAAGAAGCACGGTTTTGTGGCGTCATAATGTAAAAGTTCCCCACTCCTTTCCAGAAGTCGCCAGGAAGAAAAAATCTAGCAGGCCTTAACAAGTGTGCTAGTGAGCAGTCTTCAGTGAGTGCAATTCACTTAACGACGAAAAGAGAAGCAAACCTTTCCCTAGAAAGGGCTTTGAAATATTGAAGAGATTGAAACAAATTGGAATTATCATAGTAGAGCATTATATCATATATAACCTTTTTCCAAATGGATGAGAGCTTGGGAAAGAGGTTGGTGGTCGTGTGCAAAAGAAGTCGTAAGGCGCCTGCTAATATGGAAGCCTACATTTAGTAGTTGATTGTTATATTCATAAAATAAATATATATGATTAAAATATTATATATACTAATAATATATTAAGTAATATTATATATATAAATTAACTATTAATTTATATATATATATATATAATATAAGATACAATATAATAAATTTAGATATATATATAGCTAATAATATTATAATATAATGATAATAAATATAATATAATAATATATATATATAATAAAATATATTAATATATATATATAATATAATATAATAGTATTTGTTGTGTGTGTAAGTACCGTGTGGCTAAAAACTCGTAAAAACTTAACTACCGGCCTATCCGGCATTACACGCAATCCGCGATAGTGATTTTTACTATCCGCATCCGCGGATAGTTGAAAAATCACTCATCCGCATCCGCGATAGTGAAAAATCCACTATCCGCTACACCCTAAATTATATAATATATATATATATATATATAAATATATATATTAGATATATATATAATAGTGAATATATAATAAATAAAAAATTATATATAATATAATATATATGGTATATCTATATAATATAGACGGTATTATCGACGTGGAGAGAGTAGTGAAGATCAGGAGTTTAATAAAACGGAAAAACCCTGGGCTCTAACCTTTTCAACAAAGCTAATGACAGTGGAAACCACAACCGAAGATGTTGAGGGATACTGCCATAACAGGGGCAGCGAACGAAACTCCTATAATGAAGAATTCTGAAGGCACCTCAGAATACAGAGGCCACCAAACCTCTTAGAAATTTGTTTAGAAATAGGAGTAATAGAGAGCAAGTCATTATAATTAGTGTCAGGAAACAAAAAAGAAAATCAAGAAAGTAAAGCACCAGAGAAGGGTTTGAGTTATGAAGTTTTTCCCGAAGATGTGTGTGGTGGTTCTGTGGAAGATAATGTCGAGTAGAAAGATAGGAGGAACTGAGCTTATGAGGGATTGAAAACAACCTTGTTTTCAATGCCCCAATTAGGAATTCTGAAACATCAAGGGGTTTAGTTGCTTAGGCGCCCTCCTAGCCTGACAAATGGTCGTAGTGAAGGAATCTATCAAAATGAAGGGAGTAATGGAGGGTGTAGGTGGCGCCATAGAGTGGATAGGTGATGGAGTAAAGAGAAGAGGTCAGTAATTGAAAAATAGATAGAAAAATGGGCATAGCAATAGAACCGTTGAGAACAACTCACTATTTAGTAGATTCTAAAAGGATGAAGCGTTGACCCGTCTCAACAGCTGCGAATAGGACGAGCCGGAAAGGAAACCAGAAGGTTCATAGAGAAAAGATACACACCGAAAGAGGGAAGTTCAGAAATCGCTGCTTTGTGTCAGACTCCATCGAAAACTTTCGATATGTCCAACGTCACAGCGAACGTTTCACTGAAATGTCGAAGGGAGGAGGACCAAGAATCAGAAACAAGAGAAAGAAGATCACCAGGAGAGAGAGAGAGAGAGAGAGAGAGAGAGGAGAGAGAGAGAGAGAGAGAGAGAGAACTTCTTACGAAAACCATCACGATGGAGATTAAAATATTAAGAATTAAGCCGTTTTTAAATCTTCCTGTTAAGGATAGATCCGAAAACATTAGAAAGAACAGAAGTTACAAAGCTAGGAAGATAGTTGGGAGGGTTGAGAGGGGTCCCCTTTTTTGGGCATAGGATGAATGAGAAAACGCTTCCACCAAGAAGAGAAGGGAAGGGAAGGCAGAAGTAGAAAGATAGAAAGACAGAGACGTAATAGTTTATCAAGGCAGGATGCAAGTTCGAGTAAGCTCAGAGAGAACACAAATAAAATCTTTAAAAAAAATTTCAATATTATGAATAAATAAGTTGGAGCGAGGTGGAGAAGGAGAAATAGCTCCGGAATCGTCAAAGGTGGAATTAGAAGCAAAGGTTTGAGCGAAGATTTCAGCTTCAGCGGAAGGTAAATTGACAGCTGCACCGTCGGAAGATACTACAGGAGTGAAAGAGGATGACGCAAAGTTAGAGTTGAAACACATTGTTTTGTAAAGTGCTAAAAAGAACTTGAGGAAGAAGAGCCAGTAACATTATTGTATTTTCCACGGAGAAAAGAGCTTTTAGTGTCACAGAGATTAGATTTCCCATGACACCGGAATCAAATATAACTTGAGTGGGTTTCTCGAGTTTGAGCACGGCGATAATTTCCTCAATAAATATATATATTATATATAATATATATATATAAATAAATATATATATATAATATATATAATTATATACTATATAATATATATATTATAATATATATAATCTATATATATATATATACTATAGTATATAATATATATAATAGGGATAACGCTGCTATATTGGTGGCTTCATTTGTGAGCAAGCACCATTTTATGTACGAGGATGGTAATTCAGAAATCCATATTTGAAAATGATGTTTATTGCATACAAAGTAAAAATGCTAATGAAAAGTATCATAAAGTAACAAAAGTCCCTCTGTTGAGATACTCTCTCTTCGTAGACGAATTGGTATCACAGCCTTTCCAGCGCGTTTCCCACCCTATTATTGTGCGAGATTTGAGATTGAGATGGACATACCAGTGCAAGCGCAAATCCGGTGAAAAATTAACGCACACTTGACAGCTAGATACTGCAGCTCCAGCAGAAGTGTTGCCCGTAGAAGGCGAGCTAACTGGAGAATTAATACAAGAGCGTCGAGTTTAAAGAAAAGCAAAGACGTAAGGAAAAATGTCGCGAGGTCGAAAACGAAGAAAGAAATACGAACAATAAATTAAAAATTTTTACAAAATTAATGGACGTGCTACATTACTTCCTGCGCTAAGAAGGGTGTGAAAAAGGAGGTTGAGAGATGATTATGAAGAAAGTTCTGAAGAACTTCAACTAGAGTTAACGTCATAATTCAAACATATCTAATTATGTCCGAAAGATATACGTAGACATATAAACATTGAAGAGCAAAATAATATACACAGAAATGTAAATATTCATAATAACTACATAAACTGGTCTACATCCGAAGATCTAACATATATATACCAATATTTGAATACATAAAAATACATAATCGTGATAATATACAGAAAAATAAAGGGGCATGTTAAACATAAGGATATTTTGTATATCCGTTAGATTAAAACAGATACAAAGCATTTAAAATAGCAAAAAATATTATAGATAAGTTTCGTTCATGAAACATTAAATTATTCGCAAATTAATTAAATAGGCCACATCGATAGAGACCGTTAATCCAGGAGGTCTAGGAAGGCGTTTCAATGTATCCATCTTTGAGTTAATCGCACGAAATATGTATTGATCACAGGCTGGAGGTAGAGAGAAACAGTGCTTGACTATGTATGAGACGAAGGTTTGCTTGAAATGTAGGTCCCATTTAGTTGACAAATTTTCTTCATACAGTCGCCATTCGATTCTTGATCGAAGATAATCTTCAGTAGACTGCCACATTTAAAATAATAGAGAATAATCTTGAGATATAGCCTACAAAATTTCTGAAGCCAAATGTGACAATTTCTGAAGCAGCTTAGCCAAAATAGTCCACTGTCACCGTCGACAATTGTCCTGTCACGGATTTCCGGCCAAATTTTCTTTACCCGTTATTTATATATTTTATATTTCATATGATAATCATGTGTGTATGTTATTTATTCTTAATATACTATATATATATTAGTGGTCACGCTTAGAGGATCAATGCTATCAAATACTTTATGAAGAGGTCAGTGGCTAAACTTCGTCACGTGGCTTACTAGTGAAACAGTCTTACACTAATTATTCCATGGAAGAAATAAGTTGAGACTCGGGGAGTAGATAGATATAAATTTATTGCGGAATATGATATTCTTTAATAATCTCTTAATTTTTATCGTATAAAATATTTCATACTGACGTTCATATCCTTAGTATCGTCATATTCCTAAGTGTGGAAGTTATATTAGACAACAATGAGCAGTGTTATACATGGCTATACTCAAGTAGTGTGTAGTGTCTAGGAATCTATACTATACTCAAGTACTTAGTGATTAGGCTTGTAGAATAATCGGAATAATATGAATATGTGTAATTATAAATGTCATCATAGAGTGTAGATAATTTGACGTTCTATCTGTAGTCTGTAATATACTTTTTATGAAGATTCTTATATCGCCGAGAAGTATATCATTTCTAAATGTCTGTTTTGGTATGTTCAAATGATGGTAATGAAGTCAATATTTGGAGTGGGAGTGAGAGAGGGATGGACTGAATTAATTATTTATTATGTCTCAACTCACATGCGCATATTGAACATTTCTGCTATCGTCTGAATTAGATACGAGCTATACTTATCAGTAAATGAGATTTTCCATACATTTTTCTTGATATAATATACTTTGCAATACATAATATTTTCAGTCGTTCATTCTTCTCCATTAGACTTTAATAGTTAGATATAGAGAAGATTACAGTATAAAATAGTTAAATTAAATTGTCCTTTATACTACTAAATTCTTAACTAAGTTTATATATAATATCACTAGAATCATAATGAAAAAAGTAGAATTAATATAAAATACTCTAATACACTATCGTTTATTGTAGAGTGAACGAGGTCTATCATTCTATCTTGCAAATATAAATCTCTATAGATCATATAGGACGATAGGTTACCGAGAAGATTAATAATATGTTGTTTATAAGAGGTTAGTTTTTCTCAACACGGTGCATAACAATCTGTTAAAAAATAAGTAGCAGAATGTTTGGACTACATTTATATAATTAAGATGGTATATTGTTTAAATTAATACTGTTATATACAATTCTAAGATAGCATATACAAGTCACTTAAGGCTTTGGAGCTCTATTATCCGCTCCGTTGCGGCTAATTTATTTATAATCGATATGATATTTACTCTCTTTACAACATCTAACTTCAATATCGAGATACTCTTACTTGTAGACTATATATCGTTCTTACTATATTTAAACTAACAGATTTCGAAACTTAGCGTAGCTGTCTCCTTTCACAATAAGTATATAGTATACTTTAAACTTATCTTTGCTCAATATACTTAGTATTTGTTATTTTACTTCTCGTCTTTATAGAACATATATTATATATATTATTTATTATATATATTATTATATATATATTATATATATAATTATATAATATAATATATTTATATTATATATATATTATTTAATATATATAATTAAATAATATATATATATATTAATATATATATTATTATACTATATAATATATATTATATATATTATTATATTAATATTATTAAACTATATTACCGCATAAATATACTAGCTGGAATGTTAATATAATCAACAAATCCGCATCCGACGGATTAGTACGAAAAAATGACTATTACTGCATAAGTATATAAAAAAATTATATATAAATATGTTACAATCACTAATTTAATATATATACTATATGATAGAGATAGATTTAATCGTCATCTTGGCAATAATCGAATATTTTTCATCATCATCAGGCATTACGGTCATTATTTTGCCGGATTATTAAATTTGACAATAATATATTAAGTAATATTGGCAATAATATTAATAACTATAATAATAAATAATCATTAATTTTATTAATATATTAATTATATATTAATATATTTAATATTATATTCTTATATATACATATAATATATATATTATATATTAATTAATTTATATATATATATATCTATTAAATTATTATTATATATATATTTATATATATATTAATATTAATATAATATTAATATATTATTATATATTATATTATATTAATATATATTAATAGATAATTAAATAGGAGCGCTGAGTAAATCTAAAACTACAATGATTATTACATTATATATAATATAAGGACCAGTCTTTGATTGTTTTGTAATAGTAGAGTTATGGCTATTTCGATTCGTGTAGCTGGTCCTTATTGATCCGATAGTCAATGAGTGTGAAGATATTGGAGATACTTTACACTCACTGCGTAGGACAGGGATCCAGAATGGATTAGTAAAAGCTTAAATAGTCCTTTACTAAATCAGAAGACTGTCTCTAAGTTTCTAATTGCAAGAATCATTATGTTAGTTACTGCAATCACATCAAAATTCACCTTTCCTAACTATATCAATTACTTCCCACCTCTTCTATAACCTCATCTGCTTTGATTATTAATATACTAATATTTTAATATAATATATATATTATAATTATATATTATTAATATATATATATATATATATATATTATATATATATATTATTTATATATTATAATATATATATATAATATTTAATATATTATATTAATATATATTAATATTAATATATATTTAATAATTATGTATATAATATATATAATATATAATATAATTATATATATATATATATATATATATATATAATATATTATATATATATATATATGTATTATATTTCCTTTTGTCTATTGGTGAATATGTATATGTACATCCTAATGAGTCAAAAAGACTTGTTTTCTGTAATTTAATTATGCAGTTCGTAATACAACTAGGATACCACAAACTAAAATATCTTAGGATCTAACTACCTAACTATTTTATTACCATATCATTAATATTGATACTACTTTATCTCAACACTATATTATCCTTTATATAGATACACTATTCCACTAGGTATACAAGACTATAATATCACTTTATGCTAATCATTTAATTCTACTTATGTTTATGTATGGTGAGAATAAAAAATTGCCCACTAATGTAATAATGTCCTGCATGTCGTTTATAGATAAGGCGACTAGGGACGGTGGTTAGTATAAGTATACTGCTGCTCACTATACCACTTATCTTATTATTGCCAGGAATAGTTTGCATGCTCATGGATGATAATGGTATATGTGATCTGACGTATAATCGGCCTTCTCTGATTTTTTAGTAGCGATAAATGATATGATAATCGTATGGCCATGTGAAATGGTATGATAAGGAATAATATATTATATGAGAGTAGAGGATGAAGAGGTGAATTAGATAATGCATTATAAGATAATAAGGGCAAATTTGATTTTTGCTCACTTCAGCTGATGAACTTATGTATAAAACTAATAAGATTAGATAAGGAACCGGTTGTAAAATGAGTAGTGGTTAGGAGTGATAATGTGTTTGTGTTGTGTGTGGTAAGAGAGTTGAAAGGTGAGGTAATATAGAAAGTGAATTTGCAATCTGATGAGTGGATTGTATGGTAGAGACTTATTAGGTAGATATTTTTGTGTGGTGTGAGTATAAGAGTTCTAATAAGGTATTTAAATTTAAGTTTGAAAAGGTCATAATTTGTGTGTGTGGTTGTGAATTATGGTCCATCTGAGGGTTAATGTTGATAGTAGAAGTGCGATTTTTTGGGTAAATATTATCTAGATGATGTTATTTGCATGGGGTGAGTAGTACTATGAGGAATTACAGTTTCATTTTGCCTTTTGCTACCAGGATTTTTTTATTGTTTTTACGATTGTACATACCATCTCAGAGTAGAAGAACTCTTATCAAGTACGCTCAAAAAGTTCCTTATACTCTAATAATAGCGCAAATTACGCATATGATAACAGACTTATAGACGCAGGCTTTAAGTGAGAGAGATTTTAATATTGATAGTAGTTTAGACTAAGATATAGATAATACAAGAAGAATGGGAGAATGAATTCCACGAACAGAGGTGTGTGGGAAAGAAGATCACTAATAACGAACTAGCCTGGAGTTACCAATGTCCAAACAAAACTCGTGCGAGATAAAGCACCCTTATGTATGTCTACGATATAGGGGGATTGGTAAATCGAGTGGTATCTTCATTCTATCATAACGCCAAGAAGTAGAATCACAGCACGTATTCCAGCTCTCATATTTTACGCATAATACGGGACTGTGAGCATAGCGCTTATACTCTATAACTTCAAGAGATAGAGATTATTAATAAGCTTGCATATATCACGCCATGAGCACTAGGAGGGTCAGTCATGATAGTCTGTGACATAGCCGATATTTGGAAGCGACACAGTTGCTCATAAGCTTTCTTAGTTCTATAATTAGATCTCGACTTCACTGTCTAACAGCCGCGTACTGATAGAGATCGGGATAAGAACGACAGCACGAGCAGGGAATCTTCTTCACTCTCGAATATGATAGATTATTCGTATACCTATTTAACATGTCGGATGATATGAGACTCCTTAGTATATAGTCTGGATAGCACTGGTATAGGGAAAAATCTTGCAGTCTAAACTAGAATATTATACAGTTTTTGAGGGGATACTTCACTTTAGCATAAACCGTTTGATCATAGACGAGGATTTACAGACTTTTTTTTGATTTATAATGTTTAAGTGCCAAGGATTGATATTTATTAATATAATATTGGTCACAGGGAGAATCCGAGAGTAATACGTCGAGAGATTAAGGTAAAGTTAGAAGCTTCTATTTGGAGAATGGAGGTTTGTTAGAAGTGATTGTGCTTTTAAAGAATTGTATATTCCACATAGGATGAGTAACTCACTATTCATTTCCGGAATTCTATACCAGTATAAATAGAGTCGAGAATACAATCGAAAGATTATTTAGTATGAACGTAAGAGGCTAAATTCTTATGAAGTAAAAAGTGGTATGCATAGCGTATTAATTAGATCTGGATTTACGAGTTGTACGTAATCGTAAGGGTTGAATGTCAATACGGACTAAATATTATAATTAATAGACTAAATGAGTGGATGGTACTAAGAAGTGTTGATGGCTAGACGTATGCATATTATATGTATAAAAGTTAGTGAAATTAAAGTAGAAAGATAGACTAAAACTTAGAGTGAAAACTCAACTTATTGAAGAAAAATATAGTGACCCTCATAACTACTAATTCGTAATATATTAGGCTGATTATGTAAGTAAATAAGATAGAAATAAGTAGCAAGGATAGTAAGGATAAAACCAAATGAGAGGAGAGGTTTATACTTAGTAGGGAGCATGAACTAAGCGTTTCACTAACTGTGAGTAAATGCTATTGGTATATAGTCAATATATATATAGCGCCACCTAATATCTGACATAGTCTCTACTAGTAGTTTACTATAGAAGAATAAACTACATATTAATGTTAGATAAGTGATAAGTATATTTGCCAGAGTTTAGAATTATCCGCGAGCTAGCAGTCTTCGAAGAGTACATGTTATTCACTGTGCATCCGAGTATGAGTATTACTAGAGTGAATACTGAGGAAAGAGAGTATGTTCGCGCACAGATATTTGAGACGTCGATAGTGGTTTCAAAAAGCTATTCTGGTAAGATAATATTTATCGATAAATGTGGCGTATATGCGTATTGGTTGCGCTAACGTTGACAACGCAACTCATAATAGAGCGTGGGTTAACTTAAGTGTGTGTGATACGGGATACTTTTCGTAGAACTCAATTCTTGTATTCAGAGCTTTATTATCACATGAGGGTAAAGTGCTAGATATTTAGATGAACTAGAGAGTATAGTTGAATAGAGGACAGGACAGCATAGGACGCATACAACTTATCTCGAGCTATCGGGGAGGAATTGCTATACCGAGGTCCCGCCTTCCTAAGTTCATAATCTCTAAGTAGCCCTATGCACCCGAATATCAATGTAATATAACTACTGAGCAATGACTTAGTGTATACTATGGAAGGAATGGAGGTAAGGATGACTAAGGTAATGCCATAGAATATAACCAGTGGTTTGAAGTTAAGAGGAAATAGAAGGCCCTGATAGAAGATTAGTGCCTTTATCAGTTCTTAAATTAAGCAACAGAATATCTATTCGATACCGAATTAATGATAGGAAGGAAAGGAAGATTACAGAAGTTTGCTATAAGATGATGTTTAATGGCAAGAGGCCGCAGAAGAATTTGTCAGTACAGGTAAGAACCAATGAGGTTTAGAGCCGTAACTTATAAGTTGATTGAAAGTTTACCGCTTTGACTCATAATCGTGAAACGTGTTATCCTTCATACAATGATTTCTAGCTGATAAATGAGATTAGCTGATAAGATTGATATTTAAAGAGTATGTTAATTTAAGATCAACCCCAATAAGTATACACTGTCTTCTGGCATGGATAATGGTACTAGAAGTACTAAGTACTAAGATCTACTTAATATTATAATCAGCAATGACACCTTCAACTTGATGAAACTCTGCAAGATGAGTTGCATCCAGTGTTTCATTTCGGTAGACTATATCAATGAAAAAAGTTGCTAATGTCGTTTTAATAGATAAACATCATTCTTATCTATTTTATAGGAGAAATAATAGGATCAAAATATATCTAAATTAACAATTTTTTGTCATTATTTATTTCTATCGTACGTGTTCTTAGTAAGTTCTTCTGCGACTCCTCAAAACTCCATGGACTTCTGTATCCTACTGACCCAAATCCACCTCCTACATGCACTGCCTTTACTCTTTCAAGATAATCAAGTGGCACAGATAATGTTTTCTCTGGATCAGAAATATAAAAAGTATCTTGAGCTATCTTTCATTTGTTATGGTTAGAATTTTATTTAGTCATATTATGAAAATGCACTATTCCTTTCTTAATATCATATAACTCTATTATGTTTGATATAATTGTTTATCAGATCTATAAAGGGGTGTTATACTTATTAAATCTACTCCCCTAATAGTATGAATAATTATTCTATTATTAACTTCATATTATTAATTATTTTATTATAGAGACTGGGTGTTGACTCAAAAATTTTGACAGTATATACCTAATAGGGGCTTAGATTTAATTAATATGAGAGAGCGATCTTAGTAACGCGCTCGACTGACTACAGCTGCTCGATCTAACAGCTCTCGATTGTATAATATAATGAGTGTTTATATAACCTACCATAACTCATGAAAGGCGTAACCTAACTACTATATCTATGAACTCTATACAAAAACGTTCTAAACCATTATTATATTAATATTTGTAATTTGTATCTGATATCTATATTACCTATAGTATACTATATCTTTTCACTACATCTAAATTATATATATATATTTATAACATATAATAATTAGAGAAGAGAAGAATGTTTATTTTATATAAGCTAACTTTCCACAATTTTTACATGTACATCTTTTGTAAAAAATAAATATGGAATCGCTAGAGCTTAGTTGGGGAGAGGAAATATAATCAATATTATCGTTTAAATTTTATTGTCCCCATTCACTAATATATCTACATTTTATATTTAATTATATAGTCATTATATTATATCTTATTATTTATGGTTAAATCATACTTGATATCCTTTTGGCGAGTTTTAGCAACATAATAAAAAATATCTTATGCTTCATTATATGGTTGTATAAATTAGTTGAAATAGTTTTCGCCTTTATTTAGGCGGAACTCAAATGCTCAGATGGACTTTATTTATTATATAATATTAAAAGTTCAATTATTAATAATATTTATATATTACGCAGGGTGTAGACTGGAATTTTATTTATGAGGTGTTCCATAGTCTCGAATTTTCGAAATATTTATACGATTCTGGTTTCACAAGCGTAAACCACGAGCCATATTCTCAATTCATACTATCTAACTGAGTAACAGCATAAATATGTTGGCATTAGGATTCTAACTTTTAAACATCAACTAAACTACATCACTCTTTAAAAAATATAATTCTGGTTAATATTTTACTTGACACAGTTGTTAAACTTTTAACTCCCTATATCAATTATTCATTTAAATTTTAAATAACATTTTATAATCTCAAATACTCATCAGACTTATATGGATATAAATAGCTTATAATTCAATTCATTATATTACTTTCATATTTATTATCTTTATATAATTGTATAAACCACTTCAACACTGCTTTATAACATAGTAACTTCTCTAAGAAAATCTCGATACACTAATGTTGATAACTTAAAGTTTCGTGTGGAAACTCAATCTTTCTCCTACTTATATATTATGTGTTTCCTCAGATACTTAACGTTAACTGTTAACCACCAAACCTATTGGAACGAATATTTTCACAGATTCTCTTTAATTAATTTAATATATATTCTCAACTGAGAATATCACTTTATATTCCCTTCAATCACTATGACACTCGCAGTGTCTACTAATTTAGTGTAGATTTCACATAGTACACACTGAGTGCTTGAATCCTCTCTTAAATGATATGTTTGCCGGGGAGAGAAGAGACCACATACTTCACTTCAGAATATGTCTCGCATTCTAGGACAGTTCTATTTAGGCAAAAACATCACGATATTCGAGTATCAGACCTTCTAGGCAGCCACTTCTTGGCGATATCTGTGCTCGTTATGATGTTTTCACGCAGATAATATTTACTCGGTTTATATTTCTTTAATATTACTCTTTCTCCTCTATTGGGTAATCTGACCAAATCTGTGCTCTTTAATTATAATACGTCTCAGCAGTCCACCATGCCCTAAACGCAGATTTATGGCATTTAATCGGGCTAATTGAAATCAGCACCGAGTGGTGGGCTCCTTCACCTGATGCAGGCGGGGAGGAGGCAAAACTTCTGTATTCTCAACATCTGGAATAGTTATTAAGGACCTATACATATTCCAGATCGCCCTAACCAATTCTTTGAACACGCTTGATTTATGTTCACCACTACTCCTCGATATAAATACACCATTTTTTCCTCCTATTGGTTATCTGAACACAATTTTGTAGCTCTTAATTATAATACTTTTTCTCCAGCAGCTTCACAATGCCCTAAAACGTAATTTCTGGCTCTTAATCAGGCTAATTGGGGGTCATTGCCTTGTTTTTTTTTGCAAACTACTCTTGGAATGATCCTGCATTGACTCGGGGGTTTTTCCTCGGTACCGGCTGGAAGGTGGGGGCGTAATTCACGATGGGATGAGCAGGTTCATTTCCATTTTCAACTATTTTTTCCCCCAAATCCATGGTTGTGGAGCTTGTTCTCTGCGCCATTCAGGGAGAGCATTGCGTATCGGGCATGGAAAACTCTCGTTCTCCTATCACTCTTACTATTTACATTCAGAATCGTTTGCAGGAATACTATTCGACGGGCTAAGCGCTTCTCCACTAAATAGAAAGTGCGACACTGTTGGTTCCTCCTATGATAAATTTCTGGCCCCTTGCCAAAACATCTCTTAACAAACTTTTTGTAATCTGGCCTTTCTCCTTTCGCTCTGAGGTTTGTTCTAACTTTCCTTTGAAAGGACAATCTCTTCTGGCCTCCTTTTTTTCATCTACTTCTACCCTGATGATTCTGGCATCTCTCCTATCTCCTTCTTTTCTCAGGTTTTCATGTCTTACCTGTGATTACACATGATCGTGGGCATGGGATCTTGAGATCTTTGAACGTCAGGAAGGTAGTGGCTGGATGCATTTCCTTTCCGTGTTTTGAGGGAAGTGTGCTTCCAAGCTGGCCTGTCTCGTTCAACTCTAACTACTATGTCTCTTAATACTAAACTTTTCTCAAGTGCTGGAGCGTGCATATGTCAAACCGATCCCGAAAAAAGGTAGCGCTCTGATAATTCTAACTAATCGCCCTATAGCTCTCACTTGTATTCTTTAAAATCTTTTGAAACTCTTCTTAACTTCATTTCCTGGATCATCTGGAGTTCTCATTCCCTTTTCAGATGTCGTATGGTTTTCATTGCTCGAGGTCAACTGTGACATACTTTTTATCTAACTGATTTAATGGTCTTATTGCTCTTAGGACCAAGGGGGGTCTTGCGTGGTTGGATTGACATATCAAGCTTTTGACCGGGTCTTGGCACACGTCATGCTTTCTCAGCTCCTTCCTTTGGGTTTCCTCCTCTCTTTGCTTACTCTGTCTTAGTTTTCTCTCTGGTCGCTCCATATCAGCCTCGTTGATGGAGCGACACCTCTTCTTTTCTGTTAATTGTGGTGTTCCGCAAGGTTCCATTCTTTTATCCAACTTTATTCTACTTTTTATCACAACGATCTCCTCTGCTGTACTTCCAACTCTGTTCACTCTTATTCGATGACTCAACTTCTCCATCTTCTACTCATTTAAATTGCTCCTCTTTTGTTCTAGAGTTTCCTCTCGCCTCAGCTTTCCGATTCTATCTTGGCCGATCTGATGGGATTTCCCGGTGGGGTCACCGCAACCTGTTTAAAATTACTCTTTAAAAACTCAATTCTCTACATCTCCTCTCAAAACACCTCGCCAACTTTCTATTTCATCGAAGTCTATCGTTCTCCAGTGAATAACATAACTTCTTGGTCTTAAATAAACAACAAATTATCCTTGGAACCCTCAATATTTCAATTGTTGGCTAAAGGCTTGGTCTCAAAGAAGCCTGGGAGTTCTGTTCAGGTTCGGAATTTTTTTTTTTCTCTGCACCAGCTACTCCAGTTAAATTAAGTGCTTTTTCGCCCTTGTATGGAGTATGTTTTCTCATTTTTGGGGGGGCTCCGGCTCCAACATTCTATTGGATAGGGTTGAGTACTAAAGCTAAGAGACTAATAACTGTCCTCTACTTTCAAACCTCTCTTGACCTTAATTATGGCGACGTAAGTTGGCGCACTAGTCGCTTTTCTATAGGTTACTACAACGGTCAGATGCTCAGCGGGGAATTGACCTCTCGCATTCCACCACCTTTGTGTCGTGGGCGTCCACGTACACAAGAGGTGCTTGCTCTCGCATGAATTTTTGCGTGAGTATTGAGACTACCAGACTTGTTGTTGTGGTGCCTTTTCTTTCCAGCTCCTTTCTGTTCTGTGGAACTCTTGCCTTCTGTTTTCAACTATATTTAATCTTCCTCTCTTAAGGGGACCGTCTGCGCGCTAGCAACACTATGTAATTTTTTTTGGGATACATTATACACCATTCGAAAGAGGAAAGATTTCTGTACAATATTTTGTTTCCTTACATATGCAAAAAGGCGTTTAGAATTTTCTTAATTTCTCCAAAAATCATGAATCAGCTTTTTATCAGCAATTTTTTAACAGGGAATTTCCTGGCTGGACTACAAAGATTTTTTTCAAGCGATTTTCCTGAATACTGCATACCGCATATATTTATGAAATAACTCACAATTAGCAGAATATATAGAGAATTTTTTTTTTATCTGATTTTTTTGCAAAATCTCAACTTTTTTTTTTCTCGCATAAAAAACGAATATATGCAAAATTACCAAAGTTTTTATATTTGAATGAATCATATATCAAAATGAGTTCAATGTTACAAAATTGGAAAACAAAAAAGAATGAATAAAAAGGCGTTGGATTTTTTTTGTTATATATAAATATGTGGGAAAATGTAAAAAAGTTGTTTTTTTAGTAAAATAGTCAAGAAGTTGACCTGTGAGCAGTGGCCAAACCATGGGGTATACAACAAATTTATATTAATGAAAAACCGGGTATCTCGCCCAATTTTTCAAGTTGTAAAAATTAAATTCTAATCAGATGAATAGTAAAAAGTTAATGGTATCACAGTTTTGAATTTTTTATCTTTTTTTTTTCTTTTTTTTTTTTTTGCAATAAAAAGAAAAAAATCGTAATAACTTTTTATTTAATATATTTGAGTTAATAAGAAACTTTCAGAGCATGTATATTAGAAAGAATACACACATTGTGTAAAGATAAATTTTTTTTATACAAACCGCTTTGCCCGCGGTTCCATGGGAAACCTACTAAATTTCAAAGGATTTCCGCAATAGCGCAATACCATTGGGCGCATACAGAAATTTATCTAAAAAATAAAAGATGTGTATATCGTCGGAGTTATAAAGGCAATAAAAAGTTTTAATCAAGATATGGATCATCAAAACGATGCAACATATAAGCATTAAAAAAAAAATTCGGCAACTATAAAAAAATAAAAACAATGAAAACTTAATTATTATTTCTACAATCAGTTTAAAATTTGCAGAGCGTATATTATTGGGGAAGGTAGACATTTTTTTGTTTAGGAATTTTTGTAGCCGAAGCAGATTTTGTCGCTGCTCATGGGAAGCATTTCAAAGTTTTCAAAGTTTTCATCTTTATAAGAAGATAAACTGTTGGGCATACAAATATATCTAAATAGAATATGTATAATCTTGTAGAGGTAAACAAGCTGTGAAAATTTCATTGCAATCGAGTAACTATTAAAAAAGTTACACGCCACCTGTTCTATTTATTTAAAAAAAATTTTTCTTTTGCTATTAAAAATATTTGATAATTTTTTAATTTTTGTTAATAATACGAAACTTCAGATAAATACTACTAGGCAAGCTTTACATTTTTGTTTAGATAAATGTTTTGTAAACTCAAGGGGTTTGCCGCTGCATATGGGGAAATTTTTGAAAATTTAGAAATTTTCCCATGCACAGAGGCAAATTCGTTCTCCATACAAAAAATTTATTTAAACAAAAATTATGATCTTCCCCAACTATACTTACTCCGAAAGTTTCGTGTTGATCGCATGAAGAAAAAAATTATCGGATTTTTCATTTAAATGGAATATCAAATTCGGGAATATTTTTACAATACTGTTAACTAATATTTGTTGAATAAATATTTTTTTTGCATGTTGAAATAACCAACATTCGAAAGAGCATTAAATTCTACACTAGAGTGTTAAACCTAAAATTCATAGAATTGATGATTACTACCCTCAAAAGTTAGGAACCCCTACGCTCAACGTCCCCTTAAAGCCCACGTCTGCGATCACCTGAGAGATTTGCGTTAGGCTGTTGATTGGGTGGGTTTTTTTCAATATTTTATTTTCCGCGCCCCCCTCTTCTGAAAGGGTCGTCCGCTGAGTGGTGTGAATATTATATATTTATTATATCTATATCATACTTTATATATTATATATATTTATCATATTTATATATATATATATATATATATATATATATATATATATTATATATATATATATATATATATATATATATATTGTCAATGGAGTACACAGTCCATTTTTTCAAACTTGCTGGTAATTCATTGAGCAGTTAAAGAAATAAATGACTCGTTTGAATATTTAGCTGCCCATATATCTGTAGTAAATGATATCGGATCAGCCTTAAATAACTTCTCAATATACTGTGTGAAGTTCGTAACATCTTCTCTACAAAATATTTTCTATTAGGAATAAGATGTTCTGATTGAAGATGGGCAATAAGTTCTATGAACATCTACTCATCAGTGATTGCGAATGGCTGGCTACTCATTGCAATAAAATTCATTATTTTCTGATGAATTGCTTATGATTTGGGGTTATTGATATGCCAAATCTTTCTTCGACCCACTCCTTCTCTCCCGTTTCTATATCGATTATGTTGTAGCTTTGACTATATTTTTTACTGCTTTTCTTTGCTGCTCTTCCCAATATCTCAATTTTCCTTTCTTACTCATCCACATTCCATATCATATATCTTTCCTCCTTCTTTAATCCCTCTTTATTAATTTTCCTTTCATCCATTGTCTCTCATATGTCCTCTCTTTTCTTCTTAGCTTCCCCATATACACTACTCTCTCCTTCGCTCTCTGAATCACTTTCATATACTTGCTCTCTCCTCCTTGCCTTACTTCTTTCCTCTTGTAATTGCTCTTTTTCCTCATGTGATTCTAATTCCATTTTCTTTTTATTAGTCATTTCAGCTTTTATTCTTGTTATGTGCACTCTGTTTACCCAACATACTGAGCTTCTGTGTTTTACTATTACTACTTTCCCGTCTCTTCCTATTACCCTAGCTGGTCCTCTCCATCCTTTTTCATTTTCCCTCTTACTATACACTTCTCCTATCTGCGCTTCTTCCAATTTGTTTTCTCTAACGTTTTCTAACACGGCTCTTTTTATTCTGTCCTCTGATTCTCTTTTTATATGTATTTCCCTAGCTAGATGTAATCCAGTCAGGGTGTCTCTTATGGGATTACATTCAGTTCCTTTCTTCAACATACTTATTTACTTATTTTCTTCTTTCCTTCCTCAATTGTCGGTACACTTAAGCTTCTACCTAATACTAGTTGATTAGGGGCATAACCACTCTTCATTAGCAGGCTATTCCTGGCTGCAATAGTCCGCTTGAGACATTTCTAGATTTGGTACCTCCTCTTCCAATTTTCTCATATTCTCCTTTACAATACAAGCCCTACCAGATTCTCACATATACCATTACTCCATGGACTCTCCGCTGCCGTACATCTCATTTTTTATACTGAACCTTTCATTTAAACTTATCTCTTTGTTATTAAATTCCAACCCATTATCTGTAAATAAACATTCAGGTGCTCCAAATATGCTAATCCACTTATCTAATACTTTCTGATATTTCCTCTCCCATCTTATTTCTTATCCACGTCCCCTGACAAAACCTTGTTGTGGCATCAACCAACAACAGAAATATTTTTCCTTTAAATTCCCCCAAATCCATTGCCACCACCTCATTAAACCTTTGGCTTTGGGGAAGCCAACCACGGATCTTGCTGGTGTTCTTTTATACCTTATGCAAACTTTACAGATGTTACATTGGTCCTTTAACTCTTCCCATATCTCCTTTATTATCTCTTCACTCGCTCCTTCCTCGTTATGATAGGGATAGGCTATCTTTGGCATCTTCATAATTTTTTCCCAACTACCATGACCAAATTGCAGATGTAACTTCAATAATTTCATTCTCCTTCCCTTTGGTTCTAATAACCATTCCCGTTTATACCTACCATTCCACATCTCATTCTGATTACCCTCTGAGTCAGTGTCAAGTATCCCTACTCTAATATGTCTTACTGTATTATAGCGTAGAGTTGCGTTACCTAAATCCCCAAAAATAACTTTTTCTCACTTAAATCTATCATCACTTTCAATTTTTCCATAGTCTGTCTCCCTCTTAACCATGGAATTTCACCCTTCACAACTTTTGTCCTAATCCAAAATTTAATTCCCCTTACCCTTCAAGGTATCTTAACGGCTTTGAAGCCTTATACTTTTTCTCCCCAAATATATACTGCCTTTTTATTGATTCTTGTTCCTCATTCATTCTCTTAATGTCTTCCCTACTTATATTCACTAACACCTTTCCTAGTCACTTCTCACCACAAATGGTTGCTGCGCACCCAGTATCTAGAATTCCTTCAACATTTTCTGACCAATCACTCTTCTCTTATGTCCTCCCAATATACTCTCTCTCTCCCATTGTAGCGGATTTTACTTTAATCTATAACCCTAGACTACAGTAACTTGAATTTGTATTTGTCGTGAGGCTGTCTACAAGGGCAACTGAAGGGAATAACATAAGAAACACATACACCTTAAATTTATTACAAACAAAGTAACTATACACACAGATTTTATAAAATCTTATATAGGTAAACGCGATAATTATACACAAATACCAAATTTATTATCCTGATACACCAATACCACTTATAACTTACCCAATTTACCCTACACGATATCCCAATACCAAATGACTATATTAATGACTACCACCAAGTATTACAGTATCCCATATACTCCAATGTTACTACAATATTACTACCATCTTAATTTCTAAAATCCTATGCATATAATCAGGCCCGCATTTAACTACTCTAGCGCCCATGGGCGCAAAAAAAATTTACACCCCCTACACCCCCCCCCCTTGTTAACTCCAAATAAAATACCGATAAAAAGAGGAACGTGAACGGCGGGGGGCGGTTAGTGGCGGGGGGTTGGCATCACCGAGTTTTGGAAAACAGGTGGGGGAGTGCGTTTACCGGTCGGTGAGTGTAGTTAATTTTAACGGTCATATTTGCACCGTTTTGGGGCGAATTTATTTTAGGGGGGGGAACGTTTGTGTGAATGCTGAAAAATTACGAATTTGGCAGGGCCAAAAAACATTTGTGACGGGGACCGCGTCGGGTTCAAGATGGTGGGTGGACAAAAGGACTTTTTGTTTGATTTTGGTATTTAACAACAAAGTTGCGCCCTCGTGCGGCCCCCACCCCAGCCCTTAACAGTGGTTTGAGGGACGACCCCCCCCCCACTCCCCCGCTCCGGGAGCACACCCCCGCCCGCGCGGGCCACGGGGAACACACATTCTTCTCATTCTTTGCCCCGACCCCACCCCCACCCCCCACGCGGTCCGCCCCGCCCCGGTGGGGATTCTTGGGTAATTGGGAGGGGGCGGCCCCCGGGGCCACAACAGGGTTTGGCCGGGGGGGCAACCCCCCCTCCACCTCCAACTATCTATATATATATATATATATATATATATATATATATATATATATATATTATTATATATATATATATATATTATATATATATATGACCGTATATAAAGCATGGGCCCCATGGGCCCGGGCCCAGCGGCCCCGTCACAAACTTTTTGGAGGGCGACAAATTCTGGATCAGTCGTGAGTGCGGATGAATCTGAAGTAATTTCAAAAGTCATTGATGATAACGATAACACGGGTAATCGTGAAACATATGCATCGACTTCTTACGGTTACTGTCGATAATATTGACCAGGTAGACGAAGCACAAGACAAAGAAATCTTTATAACAAGCGATGATTCATTTTATTGGAAGGTTAGTGAAGCCATGCAGACCCTACCTTTGCAACAATGGGATTCCACCTCGAAAATTCAGACATAGATTTTTTTTTAGTTCTAAGAGAATTTATCTAGATAAAGTTTATATTTTAACCAAATCCTTGTTTGAAACGAAATCTTTTGCATGGAGATGTTTGTGAAACGTTGACTCTTTAAGTTGTTTCTCTAAGCAGTCAAAGGATGCGTCTTTTGTGGTCCGTGTAAACTTTCTTTGGTGGCGGTGTTTGATCTCCGTGTGAACAGAAGGATTTAACGTTGGAAAGCATAGAAAATACAAGATGACTGAACATGAAAATTCCGTTAGCCATCGTGATTATATGTTGATGCTGAAGAGACTAAGTAACTCCCTCACTTAATGCCCCATACAGTTGAACACAGCACTGCTCTCTACAAACTAACCAGAACGACCAGCACCAAATCTTTGGAGAAATTACTACAAAAGAGTTTATTGTGTTATTAAGAAACTTTCCCTCACGGGTTACCATTCCGAGGCGACTGATGAAAAGCTGGCTCTCTGTTCGAAGATGGAAACTTTATGATGTGTCTGGAACTTATATTGCAGAATTTGACCCTTTTTTTACAAAATCCCTATCTCAATGTCAAATTCTGGCAAAGGAAGCACTTCTCTTATTTATCACATAGTACTTACGAAGAACATATCCAAATCATGGCTAGGAAAGGTAATTAGTGAAATAGTGTAAAAGAAATTCAGGAAAGTAAGTGTTTTTCTATTATTGTTGATTCCATGGCACTCCAGACATTACTCATAAAGATCAGCTTAAGCTTTATCACAGATATGTTAGACAAGAAGGTAGCGAGTAAGAAAGTTTTTTAGGATTTAATTAAAAATCGCAGGTCATACAGGTAAAACTAGCGGAGCTGTGATGAAGTTTTTTCTGAAAGCAATGAATTAGACATAATTTCAAGTTGTCGGGGGTCAAAACGAATGATAATGCTGCTAATATGTCAGGAATATATTCTGGCCTGCAAGCAAGAATTAAAGAGGTCAACCATCTAGCATATTTCATATCTCGACACTCATCCCCACTATATTTTTGACGCCCATCGAGTTTTTTATTCCGCTGCTTCTTTTTTGGCTTTGCTTCGGATGGTCCGATCGAGCTTCGTTCAAAAAACTCTTCATCCGATATAATGTCAAAGCACTATGTGGACAAGGTCGTCGCTCGAGCCAGACAGCTTGTTAAAAGTCTAACAAAGGTTTGGAAGCTATTGTTAAGGCTTTAAACTCTATATCTGAAGATAAAAATGAGAGACCCCAGTCATTCAGCAAGAGGCAAAGGGAATTTTGAAATAATTGAGTTTCTATGAAATACTCTTTATGTCTGTAATATGGGACAATACTTGAAATAAGATTTGAATTTGTAATAAAAAATTGCAATCTGAAGATATGGATGTGGCCACCGTTATTAATTTGTATTACTCTCTTTGTAACTTAGTTAATGAAATTAGTTCATTAGAAACCTACGAAAATTGTGCAAAAGGAAAATTGAAAATCTTTACACAAAAAGACATCAAGAATGTATCTAAACTAAGATCTGAGAAAGAAGAAAATTATCAAATATGCATTATTCAAGCAAGCTTCAATACTATATTAGATAAACTGTCAACTGAATTAAATAGGAGAAGTTTTGCATACAGCGAATTTTCAGAAAAATTTTTATTCTTATCAAATCTCACCGAAACCGACCCAGACGACATTCATAAATCAGCTAAATTATTACAAAAAATCTATCGATCCGACTTAGAAGATTTTGGAGCAGAATGCATTCATTTAAAATGTTTGCTTTTAGAAGAAGTTAATGGCAGTCTAACCTTGTCTCAATTAAACAAATATTTATATACCAAAAGCCTTCATGATATATATCCAAATCTGAATATTGCTTTAAAATTATTTTTATGTACTCCTGCGACAGACTACTCAGCTGAAAGATCATTCTCCGCACTTAGAAGGGTTAAAAATTATTTACGTTCGTCCCAGTCCCAACAGCGTTTAGTTCATCTTGCTGTACTTGCTATTGAAAATGATTTCACCGCAAAATTAGATTACGAAAATATTATTGACAAATTTGCTAACGAAAAGACAAGACGAAAACCTGTAATGAATCATTAATTTGATATGTAGATGTAATAATGTAAGTATTGATATATATATATAATTTATATAATATATATTATATTATATATATTATATATATATATATATATATTATATATAATATTATTATATATGATATATATATATATATATAAGTATAATATAATATTATATATATATATATATTTATATTATGTATATATATATAACTTAATATATATATATTATTAGTAATATATATAGTAATATATAATATATATTATAATAATATATATATATTATTATATTATATATATATATATATATAATATATATATATATATTTAATATATAATATATATATATATATATATATATATATATAATATATCACATATATATATATATACCTCATATAATATATATATATTATATATATATCATATATATATATATCATATATTATAATATAATTATAAGTAGCCAAATGAGCGACCATCTGCGCTAGAGTGGTTAAATGCGGGCCTGTATACTATATATATTATATATATATATATATATATATATATATTATATCATATATATATATATATATATATTTATAATATCTATATCTATATATATATATATATATAATATATATATATATATATAATAGATACTATATAATATTTTATATATATATATATATATATAATATATATATTAATATAATATATATATAATACTACATTCTTGCATCTAGATTTCCACTTAATGATTTTGAAAGGTTGCCGTTTTCTCTTTTCGTTTAGCAAATTTGTCATAAATATTGACGGACTTAATTTTGCGTGAAGTTATTTTCAATAGCAAGTACAGCAAGATGAACTAAAAGCTGTTGGGACTGGGACGAACGTAAATAATTTTTAACCCTTTAAGTGCGGAGAATGATCTTTCAGCTGAGTAGTTTGTCGCAGGAGTACATAAAAATAATTTTAAAGCAATATTTTTTTTTTTTTCAGATTTGGGATATATATCATGAAGGCTTTTGTTATATATAAATATTTGTTTAATTGAGACAAGGTTAGACTGCCATTACCTTCTTCTAAAAGCAAATATTTTAAATGAATGCATTCTGCTCCAAATCTTCTAAGTCCGGATCGATAGATTTTTTGGTAATAATTTAGCTGATTTATGAATGTTGTCTGGGTCGTTGGTGAGATTTGATAAGAATAAAAATTTTTCTGAAAATTCGCTGTATGCAAAACTTCTCTTATTTAATTCTGTTGACAGTTTTATCTAATATAGTATTGAAGCTTGCTTGAATAATGCATATTTGATAATTTTTTCTTTCTCCAAACGTAGTTTTTTTGAATGTACACTTTCGTCAGGATTTTCAATTTTTCTTTTGGATTCATTCTGTCAGTTCTTAGTGAAGCTATTTTGAT